>VMBQ01003552.1:0-74646 GCA_007657795.1 Dreissena rostriformis | reverse complement strand
TACTAATAATTATAATAATAATAATAATAATAATAATAATAATAATAATAATAATAATAATAATAATCATACTAATAATAATAATAACCATTATGATAATAATAATAATAATAATCATACTAATAATAATAATGCCAATAATAATAGTATTAATATTAATATTAATATTACTAATAATAATAATAATAATAATAATAATAATAATAATAATAATAATAATAATAATAATAATAATAATAATAATAATAATAGTAATATTATTAGTAGTAGTGGTAGTATTACACTGTTGCAATAGTTATAATAACCACATCTTTTTGAATGTGTTTTAATGTCGTTATTTACCACGATTTTTAAATCAAGTGTCCCTTTAGAAATATTTGATTTTAAACTTCCTGATTCATGGCTGACTGATTCCGAATGGAGTACGTTTATGTAAACTACAAATTCTTGACTTTATATCGTTTTACTATTCAGTCCGTTATATATTCTTCAGCTCATATGATTTGATTCTGTCACTTCTTGTGTTGAAAAGATTAATATTCGATTCAACTACTGAATTTGAGTTTACTTAAGGACACTGAAAAATATGGAAACAATGTATACACTTGTCACACTGATTACTTGTGGAGCAATCGCCGTACAAGGTAAAAGCTTTGTTAAGTATACTATACATTATTCTATAATAATTATGAAATTTTTCTTGTATTACCATTTATAACATTCTACCTTTGATTATTGTAGTTTTATTGTAGCTGAACTACAATCGTGTTCCAGAGAGTGTACAAACTGCTCAGGGAACCAGTGCGTAAGCTGCGTTGATGGTTTCTATCCCAGTGGTAATGAGTGTGTGCAGTGTAAGAGCATAAACTGCTTGAAATGTAAATATGGTGGTGATTGTACATCCTGTAAATCGGGATTTTTTACTTCATCATGTGAAAACGCCTGTGGAACTGGGTGCATCAATGGTGCGTGTAATTTTTACACAGGCGGATGCCAGTGTTTAGATGGCTATTATTCGTTATATTGCCATGCTTGCTCGGACAGTTGTACAGATGTATGTGATAAAAAGAGCGGGTTGTGCCGGTGTTCACCAGGATTATATGGAGTAAATTGTAACATCAAGTGTTGGAGTCCGTGTGCTGAATGTACCAATTCAACGTCATGCTCTATGTGTCCTGCTGGAAAATATGGAGCAACATGTAATATGGACTGTCTAACAAAGTGCAATAACGAAGCATGTGACATACATACTGGTCATTGTGAGAAACCATGCCCTGCCAACTGCCAGGATTGTGTCGATGAAAACAATTGCACGAGTTGTATCAGCGGATATTATGGAACAAAATGTGAACAGTCGTGTACAATTAATTGTGACCAAGGTTGTTACTTAAATACAGGTGAATGTTACAGTTGCTACATAGGTTTGTATGGCGCGCAGTGTAACAAAAGTTGTTCCACCAACTGTAGAAATGGATGTGAGAGGGTGTTCGGTAAATGCAAAGCATGTTTCACTGGATATTTTGGTGACAACTGTGAATTTAACTGTTCGAAATGTAATGGAGAATGTGTCAAGGAAAACGGTTCTTGTAATGAATGTTTCCCTGGACGTTATGGACCTTATTGTGAACAAACGTGTCCTCCGAATTGTGTAGGTAATATGTGTAATAAAACTAATGGTCAATGCTACGGCTGTAAGCAGGGATACACTGGTGTGCTATGTAATAATACCACATGTCCTGTTAACTGTTTAAGTTGTGTCGGCACGCAATGTACTCTTTGCCAGAGCGGTTATTATGGAGAACTATGTCTATTAACATGTAGCTCAAACTGTTCTCTAGACGGTTGCGAGTTTAGTACAGGTTATTGTTTAACATGCATCAATTCAGGTTTTTATGGTTTCACGTGTGATAAAACATGTGGCGCCACCTGCCTCAACAACGCCTGTGACCGCAATACCGGGCAATGTCAAGATGCGTGTTCGCGATATTGCGCAACTGCCGGAGGTCAGACATGTTCGAGAAATGGAACATGTTCTTACGGATGTGTGCAAAATTATTACGGCTCCACATGCGATAGAATGTGTCCTACTAACTGTGTCAATGGCACCGATGGCAGCGTATGTTCAACTGATGGTGAATGTCTTAATGGTTGTCTAAAAGATTATTACGGCAAGACATGTGAAAAACAGTGTCCACAAAATTGTACCCAAGTTGCAACAAGAAGTAGCTGTTATGACAATGGCACGTGTGTTGGAGGCTGCAATTATGGATACAGCGGAGATATATGTGGTGAGACATATATTTGTTTAACTGAGAATAATACCAAACATAACTATTGTAAATGGGTTATAACTTTGAAACAATAATCCCGTTTGGTTTTGCCTGACCCGATATATCTTATTTCTTCAATGAATGTTATATTTAGTTTTGTTACTTCAGATAAATGGAGAGTTTATTTTAAGTTTTTGACTTTTATATGTTTGTTTAAAACTGATTTGCGTCCTGATGTCTATGTATAATGGCGGCAATATACTAATTTCTCGATAACAAAATTCTACCTGATAAACAAATAGCATAATATAGACGTATACATATTTGTAAAAGGTAATCGGCCCATACACAAATATACAAATCCCAGATGCAACACACAAAGCATAACATGGACACACGCTTGCTATATTACTAGTAATGATATATTATTCTGCATTTACATGCACAACATTTAGCGTGAAATGTTTTTATCCAGCCCTAACATGTGAATTTTTTGCATTAAATGTTAAGTTAAAGTTTATTAGTATTTATTTAAAGTCCTATTTCATATATACTGTACACACATAACAGATAAAGTGGAAAAACATGTGGACACGAACGATGCAGGAACCTCTCTGGAGAAGAAAGATGAACCCTCCGTACCAGTGATCGCAGGCGCTGTGGGCGGGGTTGTGGGCCTTATTGTGATTGGTGTGGTGGTCGTGGTATTGATATGGAGAACGAGGTAAACTCTGTTAATTTCATAATAATTAAAATATGCCGTAAACAATTTCAAAATAGCACAAGTAGTGATAGAAATAAAGTCCTGTGTAAGGAATAAAGAATTATAGTTGTGTACACATTCTATAATGTTTCAACATAAATGCACATGCGTACGTGTTTTTACTGCGGAACAAATACAGTCAGTGTAAATGTAACCAATTCAAAGGTTTGTTTGAAACAGCAATTGAACTGATAACTTTAATAATTGCTTTCGGTCCGCCTTCGGGAATGTATTTCACATGAATGTTAACCCATTAGACTGTATTCCTACCTCAATTATCTTACCATTAGACAACGTAAAAACACACCTGAACAGTTGGCTATATCAGATGAAAATCAGACAGCATCTACAAACGAGTACCAAACGATTGGAACATTGCCTGAACGATCAAAAGGTATAATACGACCTCGATAAATTGGTCGGCCTAAATATATTAAAAGTCAATAAACAAACACCTCCATTTAGTTCAAGTAAAGAAAATCAATAGTTTATATATTTAAAATGCCATTGGTAAACTGGAAAATTAGCTCAGTTTGTTACACGGAACGCGGTGAATTTCATTAGTTTTTTTTTCTGCAATAAACGCGAGTTCGAAGATCGTGAGTGTTGAATTTTTTTAATTTTTAATTCTATGTTTATTAGTTCTATATGTTTATGTTATATTTTTAAATATTATTGTACTTTATTTTTCTCGAACGTTGTTTTCATTTATATTTAGCATACTAATAAGTATATTGTTGAGTATTCCCAACAATACAAAACATTACAACGGCTTTATCTTTATCGTTGCCATTTAAGAATTGAATTATACTACAATAGTATGAAGTCATACAGTAATCATACTTTGTTTGAATTTAGCATATACATTAATTATTAACATACATTAAGACGATATCTGGATTCGAACCTAAGAACTTACAAGATCATAATCATATTTTCATAGACCCAGTGCCCGATGTTTTACCTCTGTACTACCAATACCAAGGCCTCGGTTGGTTTTTAACCCTTAATCAAAATTTCGTTGTGGTTGATAATTTACACTGGTTAGGTTTATGTTTATTTACTATAACTATGTTTTGGCCTGCCAATGTATCGCAGTCGGAAGATAATTTAGCAGTTTATGGCTTCGTTTACTTCCTGTTAAATCCTATAACTATTTAGCAAATAGATCGGGTGTCCCATTCATTCTTTGCTTGAGTACACACAATTGCGTATAATTATATTCCTCTACCTACTTAAACCTTTACAAAACCATGTGACATTATAAATAACACTTATCATACTAGTTATGTCTGTTTACAAATGCTATTGATCCACCAGATATTATTTTTTAAAAGGATTAGCACAAACCGCACCTCTGTCAATATGTAATCCTGATGTATTTGTAATAATACATCAAAATAATATAGGCTACTATTGTTGCAAAATTACATCAAGATATTAATTCGTTAGTAGTCTGTCATATGATAACATTCAAATCATACGTTTGATAGATTAATGACTTTATACATGCCAAAATCCACTTATCACAATCAAATTAAAGTTTAACTATTAATTTCATCTACCTGTAGATATGCATGCACAAAAAACACAACTAAACACATTTCGTTGTGTATATAACATGTTATCGATACACTTATGTATATTTTTAGTGGAACGTGCATTTGATGTATAATGTAATTGTTTTGCCACTTGTTTGAAGTATATGCATATTTAAAAGGTATTCTTATATACGCGCTTATCATGGTAGTTTTTTGATGACTGTGTATTTTCAGATGTAGATTCCGCCCATGTTTTGGTAGCTAATCCGAACTATGACCGTTCAGAGGAAGTACTGTCCTTGAGACGGACTGGCGGCTCTCTGCAGTTCGAGTCGGACACAGACGTGGAGGTGCTGGAAATAGGTATCCAGTCTAACAACAACCAGCTCTGTTATTGTCAGTCAGTGGTTATACATTTTATTGTGAAAATATTCATTTAATTTGTTCAAAGTTTGTGTGTATGATTGTATTTTCAAGTTACCAAAAACAAACATATTGACTGTTCTAAGACAACGTTTTGAGCAATCGCGAACTTATGTTAAAGTACCGTTCAACACACTACGTTTACTGAAATATTTTAAATGCTGCATTTATACAGTAAGGAGTTTTAAACAAAAATATATCATACAATGGAATATATAATACGCACTATTCAAATAGACGAGGATGAAAGACGCACACTCGCAAGGCATCAAGAGCTGCCCCATTCCCCTGCACAACAAGAGGAGAACGTGTACTATATTGGTCTGCAGGATATCCAGAAACGGAAGATTGCCGTGAATGAACTTGCGGATTTCGTAGCCTCGAAACCGTTTGAATATTTCGTGGAGGAATTCGACGTAACGTTGTTGTTGTTATTTGTTATTACTACGTTTTGCTTAATTCAGAATCACTGTTACACACAACATTCTACCATTCAACCTTTCGTCCGAATGCATATGCATCGCTTGAAACAAACAATCACTGTATTGTTTGAGTATCGGCAGAAGGGAACAATAGTTTGTGTTTATTTTCATAGTGATTTATGTTACACTGGCGTTTTACATTATTATGTGTATGTATGTGTATTCCAGAAATTCCCATACGGCCTAACGAGACCTCACAAAGAAGCTAGAAAACCAGATAATGTCGCGAAAAACAGATATCAAGGGATATATGCATGTAAGTAGCGTCATAGGTGTACTGCTTTACTGTGTTTTTATGTACAATAGTGAGACGTTAATAAACTTTTCTGGCTGTATGTCTGTCTTTCTATTTGTCTTAACAGTTTGTCCTTACCTCGTCGTAGTTTAAGACATCACGATTTTTATAACAGTGGCTGACGTTTTGCATTTACCATGTTTATGTAATGATTTCATGTTGCTTTAGAGGCTCCATAGTGCTGGCGATTCGCTTGTTTACACCAATTTTAATACAAACAACACCATGTAATACAATACATTCAATATCTAACACAATTTGTCTAACACAATTTCTAGATGACGAAACTCGGGTCAAGGTGAAGGGAGGCAAGGCCGATTACATCAATGCAAACTTCATTGACGTAAGAGTGTTTTTTTGTTGTTGTTATATTAACCCAATGATAACAGTGTCATTGATAGTTATGGTTGAAACCTACAGACATTATTTCGCTACACACAACTACCGTTTTTAATAGCTTGGACACATCATTCCATACATCCATTCTCTTCATTTTCAGGGTTTCCTTAAGAGGAATGCCTATATTGCTTCACTTGGTGAGTTTTGTCTTGTAAATTTCAAATAAATAGAAAGCGTTATTTATTTGATTTGTTTATTTAAAGAGTGCTTCAAATAATCCAATACAATTATAAGAAAAGAGATTTCTTCATATATTAACATTAATATAATTAAGTATACATACTTGACCCATTAGTGTGTTCTCCTAGTACTTACGATTCCTCATATGCTTTAGATGTGTTAACACGCGTATACAATATGTGTTAGTTTTTATAATGTAACAATAGGCAAATGATCTATGTATCACTCAGTCACATAGTCCACGTTGCTGTATATAGGCCCTATGCAAAAGCAGATGGGGGACTTCGGGATATTCTGGAAGATGATTTGGCAACAAAAGGTGGAGAAGGTGGTCATGGTTACCAACTTGGATGAAGAAGGGGTCAGTAAATAACAAATGTTTCTCAACGTGATCATTGTGACACTTTACAGATTGAAAGGCATATCTATGCATGGTATATTAAAAATGAGTATATTCAACATAAAAATGTGAAACACTAATGCAAATGAGGACATATCGTTTTGTTCTTTTCGTAAAATGTGTATATTCCAATATCATGATATTCCACGAAAGTAATGTAGACGTTATGGAAACAATTGATTCACAAAACCTCTTTTTAAATAGCAAATCTCAAATCTTAAGTGCGTATTATATATTTCAGAAACACAAGTGTGAGAAGTACTGGCCTGATGTTGATGATACAAAGGTGTATGGCGATGTGCTAGTGAAGGGACTGACAGAGGAAGTGTATGCTGAATATACCCGCCGAACGTTCAAGATGACTAACGTTAGCACATAACACTTAAGATCATTATTAATTGTATTATTTTGCTTTATAAATAGACGACATCATAACGCGCAAGTTTTAACTACTTTTCTGTTTTCGAACCATTTTGTAAAATCGTATGATCGGATGATTTGTGTTTCGTGTATTGTTCCCATGTGAAGTATTGTCAGAACTATGGGAAAACTTTGATAATTCTTTTGAAATATATCCAGATGATTTATGTCAACTGCGCCTTTGTATATAGTATTTATTTGAATTAATACCTGTGTGATGCAAAGTTGTATTAAATATTTATGCTCACAATTTTACACAACTAGCAAAGAGTCAGTTTGATGTTTCTAATGTGTTATAACTCTAATGTTTTTTTTAGGGTTCGAACTCGCGTACCCTTCACCATCTGCACTTCACTGCCTGGCCGGACAAAGGTATCCCGGAGGATGTGACCGCACTGATAGAGTTCAGACAGAGAGTGCTACGAGTTCCCGCAAAACTAGACGGACCAACCCTTGTGCATTGCAGGTGTGTACAGCACTAATATATTTTAGAAAGAGGGTGAAACGATTTTTCGCAAAAACGGGTAGACCAACACTCGTGCACTGCATGAATGTAATGGCTTGATATATTTCAGACAGAGGCTGCAACGATTAACTTCAGCGCTGATAAAGGCCGCATGTGAATGTACATCGCTCTGGAGATTATGCTATACTCGGATATTATTAATCGACAATTTATGTTTGATCTCAATTCAGTGCCGGTATTGGCCGTACAGGGACATACATTGCTCTGGACATTTTGATACACGAGGGAGTGGCAGAGGGAGCCGTTGAGATACACGGTTGTGTGATGAACATGAGAAGGAACAGGGTCAACATGATCCAAACAGCGGTAGGTGCAACGAAAGTCCCAATTTATATATATCGAAACATATTGTGGTATATCAGAGAGTTTGTATTTATTTGTAGTACCGTTATCATCATAATGCCAATAATGTATACTTTTCTGCCATTAATCTCTTTTAATCTACTAATCAGAGTGCAAGACAAATAGTATTTCACTCAAATCGATGGTATTTTGGTTTATTTGGTGTAATATTTCAGGAGCAATACGAGTTCCTTCACAGAGCCCTGGTTCACGCCTTGACCTTTGACTGCGCGGCCGTGACCACTGACCAGTTCCAGAACTTTGTCTCAAAGACAGGGCAACAGCAACGAGAGAAGCAATTCAATGTGAATACATTTTCTTCTGTATTTAACACTAATTCAGTTTTTTTAATAATGTGTGGAATCTTTGGAATTTATCTACTCTTTCTTAACTCAGGCGCATATCTTTCACTGTAATCTTATTTCTATAAACTGCAGCTTGCACATTGTTTGTAACGTTGATGTGACACACACATACTAATGTGTTAAGTTTCATCGATTTTCAGCAATTGATGTCCGTTTCTCAACACGTGGTTCCTGAAGAACGGATCAATATGGCAAGAAATAAAAGTTTGAAGAACAAAAACAGGCCTGGCGCAGATATACCAGGTAAATGTTCACTTGGTTCTTATGCGTAAGAATGTCGCACATTGAGCTCTTGTTTAGTAAGGAAGTAGGGTTATTACCATTGATACTTTGCATTATACGCGTTAAGGAAATTATAACCACGTAGTTTCGGTGTTTGATCAGATATGTTTGTATCGGAGGTGTAGCGTATACATGCATGGATAGATTCAGTCCAGATTAAATCACATCCTACGCATACAGGAATGTGAAACTGTCTGTACTTTACGTCCGTCTTGTTTATCCTTATTGTAATCTATTTCGGGATATCCGTGTCACGATTCAATACTTGTACAAAATATGATCTACTTCTTCAGTCACAGAACTATACCACATTGGTGTTAAAGGTTGGGTCTATGGTTAATCCAAAATGTGTTTAGTTATATTAACGGTATAAACGAATACACAAGTGCGGTAATTTCAAAAATTAAGCAAATGTATGACGATCAGCTAATTGTATATACAAGTTGTGGTTTATATGTGTCGTTTTTTTATTATAAGCTTGGCTGTTTTCGAAGAAAACCCAAGGTATTACCATAGCCCTCTCGTCTTCCGCGTCGTGGTCGTCGTCGTCGTCCGAAAACTTTTACAGTTGCCATAACTTTTGCAATATTGAAGATAGCAACTTGATATTGGGCATGCATGTGTATCTCATGGAGCTGCACATTCTGAGTGGTCAAAGGTCAAGGTCAAGGTCAACCTTCAAGGTCAAAGGTCAAACAAACTTTTTTTGGTTTTTCATGTGTATCTCATCGACCTGCACATTTTTAGTGGTGAGAAGGTCAAGGTCAATGATGACCTTCAAGGTCAAAGGTCAAAAAAACAAAATCCAAGCACCCACAGCCAAGCGTTGGCATCCGCTATGCGGTGCTCTTGTTCTGAAGTACATGTAGATTTGTTTTAAANAAATTTAAGGAAGATCTCCGAAACAAAACGCGAAACACAATTGTTTTGTTCGAACACCATTTAACTTTACCGCCAGACAATTTCCAGAATTGGAACCGAACGAAATTATCGCTTTTTGAACGAAAACATTTACGACCACAACCCGTTGTCGGTCCGCTATCGGTAAAATTAAACACAAGCTGCATATTCATCATTGACCATATTTATGTTGTGTGGTACGAATATATAAATTTTTAATATTTCATTAAAAGTGTTGCATATAAAATGACTTCATTGTAAATAACATATATCGGGCGGCGAAACGGATTAACATCGGATAGACAATCATGACAGAGCTTGTTGCGCTATTTTTAGAACTCCCTACACAGTTTCCGGGTTTATGAGAGTGTTTAAAATACATTTTGGCACCTGATGAAATGATTCTAGACATTTCTTCAACATATTTATTTTATGACCAAAATACAACGTCGTATAGACATTTTTTCCCGACGTTGTTTAAACGTTGCCATTCTAACGTTGAATCAACGTTGTATTTTGGTTGCCGACGTCGCGACCGAAATTCAACCAATATTCGACGTCTATTCAACGTCGGGTGTTTGCTGGGATATGTATCGTCAGTTAGGTTGAACACAAGTTCATGTACGTTTTTCCAGTCAATATTTAAAAAAAAATCTGAATTCCATTCTGTTTGACAAGCTAGAATATCACTGTTTTGGATTAATATTTTATTAATATGTTTTTCTTCTTTTGGGCTGGTTACTTTTTTCTTTATGTATGTTGGTAAAATAGGCCCTTGAGTTTTATAATCTGAAAATGGCATGCCTTCAAAATGCTCAATATATTTACTTATTATGTTAATTAATCCTTGGTACAATAGGAAATTTGTGTTTGTTCCGGCATGTTCTTCCAAAGATTCTTTGGAAATAAAGTAATTTCTCTCTATCATAATATCTCTCACAAAACGTATGCCTCTTTCATATAGACTTTTAACATAAATATGGCTGTTGTTAATTTTAAAATTGTGATTATAAAATAGAGGCATATCCAGGAAAATTATTACAACTAATTATAGGCAGCTTTTCAATATACAATACGTCGTCATCAAGCTAAAATTTATTCTTCAAGTGTGAACTGTGTGAACATATCTCTGCATACATTTTGCTAGTATTAACATAGTTTTAAACTCTATTATGGATTTAACTAATGTATAACAATTTTCTTCGCATGACAGTCATCTTTTGAGCCATATTAGTTTCATGTATTTTTCGAAAGAACATTTATCTATCATATTAAGCCCACCTTCGTTATATTCCTTAACAATTACAGTAGCTTTTATTTTGCTTGGTCCTGCCCAAATGAAGTCGTAACATTATTGATTAATTGTTTTCATGGTGTCAATTCTTGGTGTTGGTAGTGATACAAATAAGTGAGTAAGTAAAGGTAGAAGCAATGATTTGACAATAGTTATCTTTCCTAGCGATGTCATATTTCTACGATCTTATTAATCTTTTAATACATTCAATTTTGTTCTCAAAATTTAACATTACCATGTTTTCTAAAATAACATCAAACACAATACCAAGAACTTTAAAAGAAAAAGCGCCCCATATCAGTTCGTATTTTGTTTTTATTGATCGAGTACTATACTTCATAGAGCCTATCCAAATTAAATTAGTTTTTTTTAAAGTTTATATTAAGTCCAGGATATATTGAAAATTCATGAAGCATACCTAAAGCACAATTTAGGGATGAGTCTGACCCGTCGAGAAATAGAGATTTGTCATCAGCAAATTGTGATATTTTGTATTCAATATATTTTATTGAGATACCTTTTATTTCTTTGCTTTAAAATAATAATGCTTTTAAATAGCAAGAATTTCTGCGCATATAATGAAAATGTAAGAACTGATTGGGTCTCCTTGACGACAGCCCCTATCTATACAGAAAATGTTCGACAACAATCCATTTATTTGTATGGAGGCCATAGTATTATGCAAGAACATATAAATCCATTTTTGAAACATTGGTCCGAAATTAAAAAAGCACAGAGTTGTTTCTATAAATTTGAAATACAAGATGTCGAATGCTTTTTTCTAAATCGATTGTCATGAGTATACCAGGTAGATTATTATCTTCAGCATATTTCAATACATCATAAAGTAATCTAGTGTTTTCCCCAATAAATCGACCTTTTATGAAACCAGTTTGATCTTTGGAGATTTAAATATCAAGTACTGTTTTTAATCTATTTGCAATGGAGCCTGATGCTATTTTGTAAACAACATTTAATAAGGTTAATGGTCGCAGGTTTTTAAGATAACATCTCGGCTTGTTTTCTTTTGGAATGCAAGTTATAATTTCATGCTTTTGAGTTATTGACAAAGAGTTTGTATTAAAAGCATAATTTATACTTCTTACTATAAAGTGACCTAACTTATTCCAAAACACCTTAGAGAATTCAGCAGTGAATCCATCAGCACCTGTACCTTTGTCATGTTTCATATTTTTAAGCGTTATGGATACTTCTTTAATATTAAGCAGTCCTTCTAATGATTCAGATTGAACTTTATGTAATTTTGGTATATTAACATGAGATAAATCCGCTGTCATATCGTATTCCATTTAGTTGTCATTTTTTCTGTATAGTGATTTATAGAATGAAACAGTTTCATTTAAAATATCATTTTGTTCAATCAACTTAGCACCATTTTCTAATTCAATAAAAGGTATGGACTTGCTTGTATAATGGTTTGATTCAAGTGAGAAAAAGTATTTAGGTTTTTTTTCCCCATCTTCCATCCATTTAGCTCTAGAACGAATAAGTAACCCTTTACGTTTATTTTCCCGAACATTTTCTAATTCATTTTGTAAGGCAAGAAGTTGGTCTGCATTAGTTTCATTAAATTATTTTTGAAGTCTATCAATTTCCTTAATTGAATTAGATTGATGGTTTTTGTTTAGTTTAGTTTTAAATGATGAAAAACAGAAAGTTTTCCCTCTCATTTTCATAAGTAATGTTTCTAGGAATAACTGGTCATTGATAACAAACTGTATGTTACTGTTTTCAATGTTTTCAAAATTGTCTATGTTGTAAATTGGAATACAATATTGTTGTTTAACATTTTATATCAAAGTATTTATGCAGTTTAAATATTCAATATCCTTTAACAATGAATTGTTGAATTTCCAAAGCCCTTTTCCATTTGCTATATCCTCAAAACTTATTTCTATGTCAATAATGGAGTGATCTGATCTATAACTTGATTCAATTGTAGATTTTCTAATTTATGATGACAAACTATTTTGAAGTAAGAAAAAAATTGAGTCTAGCCTGCTGTAGTGGTGTTAATCTTCTCCATGTATATTAATGGGTAGTGCCATTTAGATTTCTAAAAGTATCAGTTATATTGTAATCTCTAATAATAGATTGTAGTGTGTTTCTTGCATTTTCATTATTATTAATGGATGTGTAATTTTGATAGTCCAAGTTAACGTCTAGTAGACAATTTAACTCTCCGCATATAACAAAATCATCAGTTTGAAGATCTGTAATATTTTTGAAGAGATCAGTAAAAAAGATGGGCGTATCTTTATAAGGCCAGTATATTGAACATAAGGTAAACTGGTTTGTCATATATGTCAAGTCCAATAAAAGGTAGTTACCAAGAGAGTCATTTTCAATTTTATTTACTGTGATTGGTAAGTGGTTTTTGAACAAAATGCAAATACCCCTTGAATTTGATTGCCCGAAACAAAATAACATTCCCCGTCCCATTCTGAGTATATTTTGTTTTTCATATCAGGAGTAAAATGACAATCTTGGAGACAATAAATATGTGCGTGTTTTGCTTTTAAAAAATCAAAGACATCTCTACGTTTTTTACTGTTATTGAGACCCCTACAGTTGTAAGAGAGGAATTTAAGATTATCCATTTATATAAAGGTGAAAAAAGTGATTTAACATGTATATAACTCAAAAGGTTCCTAGGTAGACAGAATACACTATCTCTATCTTTTAACTTCTGCATGTTATGATGCAAGCAATTTAGCAAATTGAACATAAATATACAACCAAACAGAAACAAAATGTACAAAATGAGTTTCAACATATGAGGATTGATTGTGGCTACAATCAAGACATATAGGCTAATTTACATCTTAATACATGATTTTACAACATATATTTTACATTTGATAATGTTTGGGGTGTATCGATTACTCAAATCCGAAAGTGTACATAAAATTGAGGAGACATTTAATTTGTACATATAAATTGCTTATAAGCAATAGGAGAGTTTAGATTTATCAAAACATTTTTTTTCTTCTAAAATCTAAAGCCCACACTCAAGCTTATTACAACACACATGCGTAAAAACAAACAAGGAACAACACATCAACATATAAAATACAAATTGTCATCAATGTTCATGTGGTGAAGTCATATGAATTATAGTCATATCTAACCTTAACAAAAACTATATAAACCGGTAAATTATTAAGCATACTTCGATACATTTTACGACTTTAAACAACGACTTCATCAACGTTCATATGTTGCAGTAATATGAATTATAGTCATATCTAACCTTAACAAAAACTATATAAACCGGTAAATTATAAGGTATACTTCGATAAAGTATACGACTTTAAACAGACAATTACAGTCCACAAATTTTAAATCTCTACATCACTTTAGTTAAATGCAAATTATAAATTAATCAATCTCCGTGAATATTCTGCAGATAAAACAGTGAAAAAAATAAATAAAACGCACATTTCTGACCTAATTCCAGGGTTTACACACAGTCACAGATCAGCGAAGCGCGCAATATAAAAATTAATTAAACAATCAAATTCACCGGGCTTTAAATAGAACCAAATGGAAAAAAACATAACTATAGTCTGTTTCAGTAATCCAGGTAAACAAACAGGTTATTCAGGCCAAGGGAAATAATGTTCATTTTTCATGTCAGCATCAACATTCTCCGACTCAATTTAAATTTATGTCACATATCTTATCACCATGAAGCAATTGTTATAATAACTTTCAGTTAAATTTGCATTGTCACTGTATACTCATGTGTCACTGTATTTGTGATTTGAGCTTAATTAATGTAATGTTGTTGTTGTTGTTGTTGTTGTAGAGACAGTAGAGTAGTACAGGTATATAATAATTCCTAAAACAAAAAGACTAAGGAAATACATTTTCAATAATTTAAGAACAGCAGCAAAGTAATTGTACATAACAATCGTAGTGTGCAACAACATGAAATGAACAAGAACACTACAGTCGTTATAATTGACCTATACAGGTATGTATTGGAAAACGGTTGTTCTTTCTAAGTGAACTGAGATGTAAAAAAAATCATACCATTCAAATTGAATATGGACTATTCAATTAAAAACAATGACAAACAAGGGCTGGTATATTAACAACAGCATACAAGTTCCATAAAAGGTACAAGATGGTATATTATTATGAGTTGTTATTGCCAGTTGTACAATGGTATATTTGTATTATGCACAGGTAAATATTCTATACACATGTTGACGTAAGTTTAACAGGATATGGACTATAACAATTCAATTCAATTAAGATTATAACCACAGACTAAAAATATACTGCTTTTCTAAAGCTAACTGTTAAAAGTATTGTCTGTATTCAAGGCTAATACGTAGCAATGTTTAGTTTATAAAGTTGCTTACATTCAGCATGCAATTAGTCATAATTTAATTAAATTCCTATGTGTTCTCTGCTTTGGTTTAAACTTTACTTAATAGTTCCTCGAAAAATGTTAAATTACGCAAAGTAATTTTTACAGAGGTGAATTTCTGTTTAGTACGCAAAGATATTGTCTAAAAAACAAATTGCACAGGTTAATAATAAGAGAAGAATTATGAAATGTTTATTAAACAAGAGTATATAATATACATAAGTGATTCATATGTAATTAGGGACATAACATGTTTCAACATTGCCGTGTTCATTTATCAAAGTAATGTTCAGGTTTTCTTTAATTTCCGCTCACACCCGTTCTTCTGAATCGTCTGAACTCTTCTATCACATTATTCACATTGTCATAAATGTCAAATTTGACGCGTTCATCCGCAACGGTTTGTCCATAAACGGAACCATTAAAATACCAGGCACTACTTATGTCAGCGTGTATGAGAAGCCTGTTGATAAGCCCCTGGTTGGGCTTGGTGACGTCATCAACCAATCTAAAGCCACCGTTCTTCATGGGGCCCTTTTCCGCATAATGGTTGATTTTGATGAATTATTCCGTAGCCTTATGAGGACTGACCGGGTCTGTCCTCGTTTTGTTGGGATACGGTGTATGGCCACAATATTAGTAACCAGTAGGTCAACATCTGCATGATTCTTCAGGATTTGTGTAACGGCTTTGGTGATTGAGTCTTCGGTTTCATCGCTATTTTCTTGAATATTTAAAACTTTGATGTTATTTTTCCTTGAATATTGTTCGTTATAATTGGCTTCATATGGGCCAGTTTGCTAAGTTCATAGGTTTTTTTCTATTTTTTAATTCATTGATTTGGCGTTGGTACTTGTGTTATCTTCGAATCTTTTAATCTGGTCTTTGAGATTTTTTTGTCATAATCTAGTGACTCTATTTTAGATTGCACTTCAACAAGTTTTTCACTGACTAATTTTTCAATCTTATTATTCATGTTTTGCTCAATTTTGTTCATTAGACTTGTAACAGTGTTTGTAATGAGTTGCTCCACTTCTTCCTTTTTCAACATATATTTGAGATCATCCCTCAAACTTGTAATGGTGTCAGTCATGGTTTGTAGCTGTGTTTGGATGATTTGAAATATTTCCATGCTGGAATTGCTAGCTTCACTATATGGGCGTGATTTTTTTACAGCCTGTTTTGTTTGAGGTTTTGCCCCTGAGAAGTTCAGTTAAGGCTGGCCTTTTGATGCAGTTTCACTCATTGTATTAATTGTCAAGAACAGCTATATTCTACCTATTTAGTTTTGATAGTCCAGCAATTATTCTGCAGTACTGTTATTTTCCCCGTATCTTGTTTTGATAGTCCAGCAATTAGTCTGCCACAGCTTTTAATCCAGGTATAATCCAGGTGAACACAGGTATACACAGGGGTTTTCTCAAGATTGTATCCGGTGAATTTCAATTCAACAACACTCAACTAATGTACATCCTTTCGAAATTTACACTTTCAAATAATTCCTTTTATCTCATAATATTTTCAAATTTCCACTTTTGACACTAGATGCACAGTTCATTCATGCACATGTTTTACTATTATTTAATCAATATAAACATGTATTTTTTATGTAAAATTAGAGAGCAAATTTATCAGCACATCACAAATGTGATAACACTACACAAATCACAGACCAACTTTCATTATAAAATGAAACACCCATTTTTAAAAACATTATTTTATTTAATCGCTAAGCTGGTTCATTTGTTTTTGGTCATACAATTTTATGAGATCGAAGAGATAGTGCTATGTTCAGTTGAGTCTACTAAAAGGACATTATTAATAAAAGATTGTTGTCTTCATACGGCTGTGTTTTCTCAGAATGCGCTCCATCTTTATCTAAACAATTTATTTGTGTGTTTGATGAGTGATTTCGTTTCCTCTATTTTAGCCTATGGGTTAAGTAATTGACCAGTCGCCAAATAAGAGATCGCTCCGCCCACTAGTTTTGTTTACATAAATCGCTTATTCAATTACTCCGACACTCTTTGTTTGTCGGACCATGTGGCCGCAATAAAATAGATCTGATTGATTGTTCCGTGAGTTTGATTGACAGCTGGCGAGTGGTCAATTCATATATTGTCGAAATAAAGGGGCGATGCTTCGCAATCATGTGTTGTGTAGAATCGGTACTTGCCGAACAGAGAAATCGCACATGTTTGACTCTGAAAGTTTACGCCTAAGTTAAGTTAAGTCTTAACAGATATGCCTTATTTTGTATAATGTGTGTGATTTATTCTTTGGAAAGTTCTGAGTTTAGTTTCTGCAGTAATTGATAGGACTTGACATACAAGTTGAGCGTTGTGTTGTGTGTTTGTTTTAAGTAGTGCTTTCGACCTTTCAACACATGTTAATTAGGAAGATTTATATGAGTTAAGTAGACATTTGGACACTACTTCGCATATTTTAGTTTTAACTGTTATGTGATCAACAGAGTAGTCTGATGTTGTATATGATTAATGTCCGAGTGAAAGAGGTTGTTTTCATTCTACTGAGATGCTCTTTACGAGTGAGTAAAAGTTTAAAATATACTTTATGCTTATATCATATACTTATTTGAGTTTTTTTTTAATGAAAAAAATATCGATTTCGAATATCGTAAATATGTTCTACAAATTGTATACCTTTATTATTTCATTCTCAAAAATAGAACATTTGGTTGTTAGATTGTATATGCGAATTGTTCTATATTATTTGTTTTTCAATTGTATTTATATTTGCTGCGTTTTATGCTATTAAGACCATACTTCTATAAATTGTTTCAAAAATATTGACTGAAGTTTAAGTTTTTCAACATGTTCTCGATTGATATTGCATTTAAAACAGTGTTTCATACGTGCGCTGTAAGCATCGAACTATATAATTGTATTATCCGTGACTCTCTTTTGTCAAGAACCGCTTTACCCAACTAGGTTTAATGCATCTAAAGATAGTTCAATAACGAGAATGTTTAATCAACATTCGTTACATTTTTTTATTATTTGATATCTTGCAAATTTGTCGGGGTTTCCGTCCCAAAGAAAATTGACGAACATTTGTGTTCAGTTGTTGTATACACGTGAAGGTGGATTCGGGAGAACGGTTAGAGGATACACAAGCATATGTTTATTACTGTAATTTTACTATGAAAGATACCATTTTTGCAAGAGTTAAGACACGTTTGGATTGGTTGAGTTTCGTTTATTATATTACATGCTAGAGTTTCAATCAGATTATTACAGAAAGTTAAAAATAATGCTGTCGCTTGGGTTGAGTTCCATTTTTTTTTGGCAAAATTCAATATTTAATTTAGTGTCCCTTTATGATCCTAATCACAAAATGGCACCTTTTTTACTATGAAGTGTTAGACCGGATATTTTTCCGGTTCAGTTTTTACAAGCAATCTACATTCAGTTGTCGTGGCTGTCACAAATAAACCAAGAACGGTATGGTGATCTCGCTGCTTCCTCAATTATTTTAAAGGCTTTATGTATTTATTAAAACGTATCCGTCAAAGACAACACATATTCAAGAATATGCAATGTGGTTTACCCCTGTGCATACAATCGTGATTATTAGCTATGTTCGTCTTACATATTTGTTTCGCGTTTGCACTTTTCACTTTATAGAATATTAAATTTTAGTCTATATCTATGAAGATTATATTCAAAATAAAGGAGTATTTTCACTATAAAATACGAGCGTCTAGATATTAATTCCGTATTTTACGGTGTGAAATCTGTTTCCTTATTCGACGGCTTGGAAAGCGGACCACTTTTATATGTTAAAGCATCTTTAATATCCGTAACGTTCAGAGCGGCATTGAGAAAAACCTGCTTAAACACGCACAATCCAGTTTTTAAATGTTGTAAGTCATACATTGAATTCATGCGCGTCTTGACATGTGTTTAATACAAACAAATAAAAAAAATATGTTCTTAGTTTGTATCTATAGGAGACATGTAATAAATGGAATTTAAAAAAGACTTTGGTGTTCCGGTGATATGTATCGCACGAGTTCATTATGTGATGTCTGTAATAGAATACGTCTTGAACATTTCGCCTTCTTACTGCATAAACGCCGTCGGCGTTTTTGCAAATTATATGTATTGTTTGAGACATTTTATACAACGATGAAAGTCATCAATTCTTAACTGAAGAAGATATCATTTCTGTGTGTATGGTGTTTGAGGTCACGGAAACGCATGCGGAAAAGGGGGTAGAATAACACAAATAGTACTTATGTTGAACCGACGAATTAGATATAAATCCTGAAATATGTCTTCGCAATGCTTGCACTGCACGATTTAAATCTATCACACCAGAACGCCAAACTATGGTATTACCGCAATAACTTACAATAAGCCGAAACTAATTTGTAATTAACAATTAAAGCTGCCGTATTTTGAATGTAACTAAATCTCTTTTGCCCAAACTGTCCTATGTACTCGACCAACTTAATCGAATGGTGAATAAATCACATTCCTTAAAATCCTTTTGTGAAGTCTTTAAGCTCGCAACATCAACATAGATTGCAGCACTTGGTCCATGGCTATTCCATAACAAATCTTGGGCTACTACTGTATCTTTTTAACAAAACATTATTGTTGTCGCTATGCACTTTTTGCAATGTATCACTGTAAAAACTGACATATAGTTATTCTAATAGTCCGGGCTTTATAACAGTGCTCGTTGTTTATGTGACGGCAAATGCACTTATGCACGTGCTGTGCAACATTATTTTTGCTATTACTATACAACCGTGTATGACCACCCAAGTGTTATCATTCAACGCATTTTATAGACGTTTTTGCGCAACGGTATTTTCTTTTATTATACAGCCGTCCAACAGCCGTCCTCAGCTTTAGGTCTAGGTCAGTAAATGTTCAGGACGACCCTGAACACATTTGAACCGTTTTATGTAAATGTATGTAGTATAAGATATAAAGTCATTACTCGCAAACGTTTATCAAAATTTAATTTTCAAAAGGGGGGCATACATTTGACAAAATTCAAGTAAGAGTTATTTAACTTGGTCAGTGACCTCACACAATTTCCCCAAACACATTGATGAGGTTTCGATTAAATACCCGTAGTAGAAACACTGTTCTGTAGTAGGTAGAGGGTTGCATGTTTACTTTAACACAATGTCCAAGTACAAACACTTTTGGAATTTGGTCAGTCACCTCAAATATACCTAGAGCCAAAACAGTACATAAATGTTGCACGTTTAACGTGACCAATGCTTTGCGCAGACGCCGACGCCAACATTTAGTTTAGTAATATAGCTAGGCATATACGTAAATAGTTCAGCTTATTGAGCAACTAGTAAAACTAACTAAAAATGAATGTTTGTTCAAAACATTTTGTAATAAAACATCTTTTTAAATGGTCAACTTGTATGAGTCAATAAAACATAATACTTCATTCCTATTTAAGGGTTTTAAAACACTAATTATCAATTCCGACATTATTACGTTTTAATGCTTCCACACTTCAAAGTTTTGATTTTTAGCTGATATGCAACATACTTAAAATGCATTTACTAAATACAGTAAACCACTAGTTCGAGTTAAGAGTAATTGCATGTTAAATGTACAAACCAAGTGATATAAACAGAAACAGAATGCAAGAAAACCTTGAAAAGTATGAATTAACAATACAAACCAAGTATATGTTAAACTTAAAAAAAGTTTGTTAACCTAACGCCTAAGGTAATACATCCAGATGCATGCTAACCGTATCGTTAAGGCCAGGAACTTAATGCGGAGTACAAATACCAGCTTCTTATGACAATGATGGTTCCACTGTTAAACCTGCATGTTTACAGTACAGCAGGCTTACTCCACTCACGCTGATCAGATCCCCAACAAATGATTATGAGAAAGTGAGACATCAACTTGTTTTTCTGATTTTTAGTTAAAAGGATATGAATCTCCTTTGTTTTAAAATAAATCTGCATTAAAAAAATGATGATGATGATGATTAGACGAAATAGTTCATGAATAGACCTGAACACGATTTTTAATAGATGTTGTATCGAATATCTCATTTATTACTTGATACTATAAAACAAATATTGAACTGTATTTCCACGCAATGAAAGTTTAAACATGGATTTTCATTTCATATTGATTGCATACAGTGATCAAAATACTTACGATGATGGGTTTTCTTTGTTCCATTTTTACATAATACATTACGCTGTTGTTATCGTTAACTGTTGTGATTATTAAACATACCAACAAACACATGCGCGAGACATAACTGAGTGTCAGATAGAATCATCGCCAAAATTATGGCACAATATAAAATAAGGCAAATTGCGAAATTGCACGTTTAAAATAACCATATAATCATTTTTCAGTCTTAAAAGTGTCATAGTTCAGTTATCAATTTTCATTGTTCACATTTCAATTATCAGATTTCGGTAAGAAGTTAATTCTAATTTGTTGTTTTATGGATTTAACATATTAACGATCTTGTTTGTTACACCTAGTTTATTTGACATTTTTTTTAGATATATCGCTTACTTGATAGCTATATATTTTTAAAGATGGATCCAATTTTTATTGTTTATTTATAACTTTATAAATTGTTTTAATAGATGCCCAATGCGGTGGTTCAAGTTGTAATCATTTAATGTTTATTACAGTTGGTGTTCGGTTGTGTTAGTTGTGGATGATAAGTACAAGAATGTCTCTCCTAATGGTGTATCTATATTTTCGTCACTGTCTATGTTATATAAAATAGGCACATTTTCCGGTTCTGTCTTTTCGTGCATTATTGACGTATGCCACTTATGCGAGTCAGTGTCTAAAATAACTAATCTCAGAATGTTGTCAAGTAACGACTTACAAGACATTGTATTTTGAACACATGCTGTTAACATGTTATTTAAGGAAAAATCATGACAGGTTGTTTCAGTTCCATCCTTCATAGCAGTGAAAGTGGCAAACTATTAATTTAGAGTATCAACATACAACAAACAACTTCCATGCAAGGTAATATGTCTGGTTGATTACTGATATTCTAATGATATGCTTATGCCATAAACATATCCCCAAATATTTAATTATTAAATATTGCATGAACTTTATTTTTCACTTTCTATATACTTTTTATGCATAATTAGAAAAAAACTCATATGCAGACGGCAATGTATTGAAAAACATACTGTCATTAGTACTTATGTGTAGTCCTTAACACTATAGTGGAAATGGAACATTCATTGTTTGCCTTCATAAGTATTATACAATATTATACTATTTTTGAATTGTTATAATCTACTTAAAGGTGTCTTCACACAACACAGAAGCAGAAGTGCTGAACCAGTCAACATCAGCCTACTAACCTTCATGTTTGTTCACGGACAGTAATTTAATAGATTCTTACAAGGAGGAGGGTGAAACAACAACTGTGTCGAACATTTCTGTTACAGTGAATCCTGCGGTACATATGCAATTATCGAACAATACCTGCGTTTACATAGAATGATTGATCGTACGGAAACAATACATCTGCGCAGGCTAATCAAGAGTGACGATGTAATTTTTTAAGACCACAATAGAGTCAATAATAAGTCATAGTTATGCATAAGGTCTCAAAATAGGCGTTAAAACACGCATCAACATATTTTGTACGACATTCCGGGTCTTTTAACCTGCATCTTATAGAGCAGATACAATTTATTGGAAATGCACCACAGACCAAAATAAATAGATAAACCATGTATAAAAGACAGATTACTAAATACATTGTATTAATATTTCAAGGAAAGTCTAACTACAACTGCGCTGCGTTTAAAATATGTGCATGCTACCATTATAATCATATAGTAAATAGGAGCACTCTAAACACCAGTAGCTTTTAAAAATGGCGGACAATTGTTTGACTGGTTATTAATATCGAGCTCGGTCTATTTGTATGTTAACGTAATAAACCATTGATTAAATATATTCTCTCTATATATATATTAGATATATATAAATCAAATTTAATTTCTCGTTTATTTGAATAACAATGTTACGAAGTTACGAAGGAAGTGACCCAGATTGTATCGTTATACAGTTGTATGCATCGTTGTATGAATGGTTATTTATAAAATAGAATTTGAGCCACTTGCCTTAAATGAAAGACTGGTTTGTGGTATACGATTGTCTCGTCTTAAAATGTTCTGGAGTGGATATATAACTATATAATTAAACATAAGAGTGGATTTCTAAAATTGTATATCCGAAATAAAAGCCAAACATTAAATATACAAATGCGTTCACGCAAGCCAACATATGATTTAGACTGTCGATATCGTCCTTAACAGAAGTACAGAACTCCGCTTTTGGTCAAAAGCATGGTAAAAGGATTTCCGTTATTCGGTCTTTTTACCATATTTTTCTACCATTAAAGTGAAATGTGGTTATGAGTACAACATACCTTTGATCAGAGCAGTTGTACATACTGTATACGCAAATAACACTTATTAATAAGTAAATTAATGTGAGATATAAGCTTAGATTGAGTTATTAAATATGAGAGACAGTCCTAAGAAAATGAAGTGGTTGTAATGACGCATTACGAAAATTTAATGGTGATGTACTTTTAAGAACATGCTAGGTTAATACATTTGCCTAGTGTAGCATACCAGCTGTATACACGTGAATACTTAGAATATTAACACAATTGCTCAATTAGGTAGTACATTATCTGCAAAAGAATATTTGTCATCAGAATGTTAAACGAGCAGTAGATGAATACAAATGAATTACACATGTCTGTTTTTAAGTTATTAGACGAATATTCAAATCCCAGTACTTTGTCCCAAACATGACGAAAATGTGTAGTTAATAATGTCCATAATTAAATAGACTCTGAAGCAGTTTCTAAATCATGGTCCTGATCTTTATCAGGACATTCAACGCTCTTAGCCTTTTGATTGTCCATGTAGTCCTCGGCAAAGTGCAGAATCTGTCTCAACGCGATGAGTGCAAGGATGTTTACTCCATCATCAAGCATCATCTCATTTTCGTAGTTCTTTACCGGAAACACGTGATTCTTTGGAAATCCCAGCATATCAGAGACTTCCTGAACCCTTTTCTCAATAACAGAGCTCGAAAACACCGTCTCTAATTTTTGATCTACTGCTTTGTCTTCGATGTCGATTTTTGTCAGGAGGAGTGCCTGTGGTATTTCTATCAAAACAAGACGAAAGGTAAAAATACCTACATTACACATTTTCCATTGTTTATACTACTCACTATAAACGATACTTGTAAAAGTACGCTCACAATAAACATTACGATAAAAAGTTTTGTAGACGGATGTTAAAAACGTACCCATCCGCGTAGCTGTCGTTCGAAAACTGTTGATTTTGTACATGATCTTGGGATCAAGCTTTTGCTGCTTTGATGCATCGAGCACAAACACTACGCAGTGGATCTTGTCTTGCAATCCCGGCGTCGTCACAAAGACAGGAGCGTCAAAAGCAATCGGTTGCTCGGCATTGAACTGAATAAGATAGTTGACAAGATTGATAATTATCCACCATAATACGACAAAACTAGCAGTGGTCAACCTTCAGAAAAGTAGTAAGAACGCTTTGCATCGACTATTTTAAGGCGGTGATTTAATAATGTTCATGTTTAATGTTGTGTATAATGTTGTTATTTCATATTTATTTATAATTTTTAGGACACGTATCCCTTGCCGCAAATAATAAGTATACATACATTTGTTTTTGTCACAATTGTGATATTGACCATTAAGCAACCACTTAATTACAAAATTTTCATCTTGAAATGATTAAAGAAAATTTCCGGGGCATTATATAAAAAATAAAACTGACAGTCACAGGAACAACTACTATCACTATAACCATGAATGGACTATAAACAAACTTAAAGTATCCATTGTGAAATGCAAGCGACCAAAATGGTCATTTCAAGTGAACAATTTTCCGAATAGGATGATTGTTTGCGCTGATTCATTTGTCAATCATAAAATGCATGATATCGTTATCAGCTCGACAGGAACACATTCTCTTACAATAAACACATTGGTAATATGCAAGACTCCTAGTCTCCGTTGTGATCGTGACCTTTAATCGAGCGACATGGTGTTGCACACTACACGTTATGATTTATGTCTTAATACCTTAATGCAAGTGACACTGTTGTTCCACGCAACACGTCCACTTGATATGTTGATCATT
Organism: Dreissena rostriformis; assembly: GCA_007657795.1. Lineage (NCBI taxonomy): Eukaryota > Metazoa > Mollusca > Bivalvia > Myida > Dreissenidae > Dreissena > Dreissena rostriformis. The sequence continues at coordinate 49,137 of VMBQ01003552.1, read as the reverse complement.
TATGAACATGTTTTATGAAATTCGGTGATGCATAACAAATTTATGGGATTGACACGAAGATATATTTCACTATATTCATACGAGGAATTAGTAAAAACTCAAGATATTTACTTTGAGTTGATCTTTAAGGCACTGCACGCACTCACAACACCATTTTAATTTGAGGATTATGAATGCGAATTACTATTGAAATCCCATACTGTAAAACAAAGTTATCGACGGGTCGCGAGTATATGTACAATGAATATTACCCTACAAGGAATATGCTCCAACTCTTAGTTTTTCACTTTGACCTTGAACTTTAAATGAGCGCCACGGTTGTTGCACGGTACACGTTGTCTTGATATAATGATCAGTCAAGGAATTCATTTTGGAATCTCATCATGTGCAGTACAATTATATTCCGGATACGAAGATGTTCGTTCTTTATATCCGTATCAAAAATATGAAAAAAAACAAGTGGCCGATGTGAACTTGACCCTGAAGCTAGCATAATGGTTGTTGTATGCGGTGATCATTTGAGCCGTGTTTTTTTACAAAATCAAAATATGCACGACACAATTATGAGCCGGACACGAAATTCCCCCCCCCATACACGTACACAAACATAAAAACAGACGGACAGGAGAACAGTATATGACATTCCGCCTGTATCATCATTACGGGCGCGTGCAACTACTGAATTTAATAACACATTTGAAATACCTGGTTCTAGCAAAACACACAAAACAATCATAGACACTGATTCCAATAAATTAAAAAAATAAATATTATAATCTAACTTTTATGTTAGGTATATAACACATTATTATGTTGAGGCATTATAGTACGATTAGTCAGTGACTGAAATTGGCACTTTATCCGAAACCAGATTGAGTATGAAAAAAATAATGGCCTAGCTGCTTGACCGATGGGTATATTAAATGAAAATGTTATAGAGACTAAGCCAAACAAACAAAAAAGGGAGGAGGAAGGGGCTGAAAAAGGGCAGTGCGACTTCTTTCATGAAATATTGTAAGTGACTTAATTTGGTTTTTTAACAGCATTCATTCAGCATATACTCTGTATTGATTGTAATACCAAGTAATACTGAATGTAACGCTATACAATTGTAAATAGCCTATACAACTTGTTGAGTGTGTATGTCTTTAGGAGAACATTGACAAAACAAAGAGGAAAAAACAAGGGGGCGGGGACATATTTTCAAAGGGTCAGGCACAAAATGGAAGTGACCATTTATTTTATAAGGTTGGGGCATAAACATGGAAAGCCCCATCTCCTGCCATTGTGTTTTAGCTAAATCACTGTGTTAACAGATGCATACACAGACATTTGTAAAATGTTCGTTACATTTTTGTAATTATAGGTTAAGCGTCAGGAACACAGTTAAACAATAAAACCTTTCTGAATATGTTAATATTGTGTTATTTGTGAATTAACGTTTTAGTTAAAAGTGTAACCTGATACAAATAGATAAACCTTTACATTATAAACAGAACAATCCCAAAGTGTTCAATGGGATGTAAAGAGGTAAAGGACGCTTACGATTTATTGATAATCCAAGAGTACACTTACCTTGTAGTTCTCTGGGATATGACCATTCAACAAGTATGTGAACTCCATAGTGTCAAGACCCTGATCAGGCTCCAGGCCTCTCGTGTCGCACAGTCGCATACGGAGTGTTGATTCACTTTTGGATTTTATCGAATATGGTTTGTACTGAAAATATATCAATATTCTTTCACAGATGTATCAATGCTTTAAAATTAGCAACGTTTTAAGATTTGACGCAATGGATTTCTTGCAATTATTCTTTGAGCAGTATAATTCAATGGAGCACTAAATAACGACCACGATCTTAAAGCGACGTTGAATGGACGTGTTCATATACTGCTGTTAAATATGAGCAAAGTGAAACTCAACATTTATCATCAGGAGATCATTCTTATCATCGCAACTTGGTACCTTATTTGAGACAGGTGACCCTTTGCATGATGCAATATATTTTGAAACAAAACAAAAATACATAACAACACAAAATGTGGGTCATCGCCTTTAACGGGAAATGCACAGGATAGAATTTTTTAAACCAATTAGAGGGTGCGCAAACCTTATACTAGTCCAAGAGGTATTCCTAAACTATTAGAAGTCAAATTTAAACTCTAGGCCTCACTGTTCTGATTCAACTGCATAGACAGAGAAACAGTATAAATTGAATTACACTTGAACTACTCAATGGGCGCAAGCTAACCATACAACTGTTTGGGAATTTGATGATTGTATGTTTGCAACTATAATGCGTTTTAGCACAAGCTTTATGGACCGCATTTAATTCAACGTTAATCCAGAGAAACATTCATATTATTTTTAGTACACTACATGTGCATTTAGACGAATTCAACCATGTTCGTCGGGGTGGCAAGTACGTACTAGAATATAGCATTTTAAAACAAACCATATATTTCAACTGCAATAAAGACCCGCGCCTTGTCGTAAATTAATTTAACCTTGGCTCCGAAAGTCAGAAAGTAAAAATACTATAGTCAAGACGTACCGAGGTGGTGATACAATGGGCTCTTTGTCCGGCAATCGCCATCTGTGTGATACGACCTTTAAACACAGAGCTTATCGTGTTACAGAAGCTCGATTTCCCGGCACCCACTGGGCCAATCAGGACGATGCGATAATCTTGGATCTGTAGACTCGGATTTGGTTTGATTGACTGGACTTCCTGACTAAGCTCCTGTGCCAACTAGATAAGAAAGAGCGTTAATTATTATAATTTTTTTTTGTCGAGGACATTGAAAGGAATTAGTTATAAATTTGTGGTCACTATTTGTATACTTTAAACCAACGTGATAAGAACGCTTGGCTTGAAGTGTTATTATATTTGTTTATTCCCTACCTTCTTATTCCATTCCGGTATTTTGCGCCATTCATGATTTGTGACCTCTGGCATCGACGGTTTGACTACATATTTTATAAAAGAGAAAAGGTATAATAATAATAATTATAATAATAATAATTATAATAATAATAATAATAATAATAATAATAATAATAATAATAATAATAATAATAAAAATAATTAATAATAATAATAATAATAATAATAATAATAATATTAATAATACTAATACTTATAATTAAATACTAAAAATTATAAGAAGAAGAAGAAGAAGCAGAAGAAGAAGAAGAAGAAGTAGAAGAAGAAGAAGATGTGTCCATAGAGCATAGATGCACCGTCATACCACTTTTTTTCTAAAAACTCCACAATCGTTAACAAAAATTCGAACTTGATCTCTAGGTCATGTGGTCATGGAAGTAGACTCACACACCAAAAAGCAGCTAAATATATGAAAGCGTTTCGTAAAATTCCTCCGGAAAATGGTTATTATACTGACTATTTCTAAGTCCAGTGCCCATAACTTCGCAAAAAAATAATGGACCGAAAATAAACTCACACTTAATCTGCAAGGCAAGTTGGCAGACTCACACACCAAATATCAGTTCAACAGTTGAAAGCGTTTCTTAAAACAAAAATCCGTAAAACGGTTATTATAGAGAAATTTCCTAATCCAAGGCCCTATTTTCGCCAAAATACAATGGACCGGAACGAAACTCACATTTCATCTGTGAATCATGTAGTAAGACTCGCATACCAAAACTCAGCTAAATATATGAAAGCTTTTCGTAAATAGCTCCGGAAAACTTTTATTATAGAGAAAAGTTCTTAGTCCAAGGCCCATGACTTCGCCAAATATAAATGGACCGAAAAACAACTCACACTGCATATGTAAGTCATGTAGGTTGACTCACATACCCCCAAAAGCAGGTCAATATCTGAAATCGTTTAGGTAAAACAATTTGGAAAATGGAATGCCGGACGGACAGACTGTCCGACTGCTATATTCCACCCTAGTGGAGGCATGACAACAATAATTATTATAATAATAACAAAATAATAATTATAACAATAGCAACAATAATAATAAGAAAAAGAACACGAAGAAGACGGAGAAGAAGAAGCGGAAGAAGAAAAAAACAACAAGAATAATAACAATCAGTATGATTACGATATCATAATCATCATAGTAATAATAACAATAATCATAACCAGAAGATTATTAATCATCAAAATAATGTAAACTTGATACCTGCAACGCTGTACACTTCGATCTCTGAGACATTCATGTCCCCGTTGTGTACCTCATTCCAGTGTGATACTCCTGTCATGGTGTAGTTAGCACCGAAATTAAAAGTACCATTCAGTTTGAAATAACCGCTTGTTTTATTTATTGTACCAATAAACAAAATTATATCGCAATAGGTGTTTCCACCAAACGTAGGCCCAGTATTGGTGTTTGAATGAATACTGTAGGCAGTATTGGCAATGGGAAACTTTTTCGGGGTTTCTGACCCAGAATATTTAAGCTGAAACAAGAAGGCCCTGTCATCTCTTGTAAAGGCGCCTATGTTACCAGCCCAGCTTGCAGATGTATAGCCACCAAACACGCTCCCTTTTGATTGTACACCACAGTGACTGTGGCGCCCTGGTAGTCACATTTCTCGTGGAACTTCGCAGCTGAACACCCGTCATTGGTAGCACTGTACAACCGTGTGAAAGTCTTTGGTCCTTGACTAATCCATTGCTCAAGATGTGTCTTGTCTGAATCTCTTAGCTGACCTGTCATCCTGAAAATCCAATTTTTGTTTTTGTTTTCGGTCAACATTTAAATATTTCTAATATCCATTTTATTATATTTAGTCCAAAGTTATACATGTTTCCGTACTGTTTTCTTTAGTGTCACACAGAAGATCATGTTTCACTATTATTTTTTGTATCGCAGTTTGAACACATGTTAGTTGTATGTTATGTACGTTTCGATGATTATTTTCTTTGCATTACATAGAAAACTTTATTAAAATGAAATGGTATTTATCATTCAAGTATGTTTACATTTTTCCTTTTGAATTATTAAATTATATGTGCATTCCTGTTCTGTCATGTAATTTCGCAGATGTGTAGGGACAGTTCTCAATCAAGAATGGGCTACATACATGTTTGTGTTTGCTGCTAATAAAGTCTTGCTCACGTGAAATTATTATGCAAAAGAGAGGGAACTGTACACAATCGTCAAGCATGGCTAGCATAACAAAAATTATCATGAACATCTGAGGCTTAATTTGTGTCGTGCATATCTGCATGTATTTGACACATTCATAAATAGATGGAGAGTCGACATGTGTAAGCAGATATACGTGTTTTGCAAACTTTATACTGGCAAAGATCGATTGTATACATTGTATAAAAATCCGCATATACATATTCAATTATCTCAACAACGAGTTGTATCTTGTCATTTTTTTCAAACATAGTTTCTGTAAGTAAGCGTCTTACGGTTTATTACTTGACAATCAAAGTTTAATTACGGACATGATTTGACTTTCCATCTCCAGGTTTGAATGTAACCTTACCCAAAAGCCTTACCTAAACTGAATAACTTATAGATTTTGTAGTATCGTTATAAATCGGCAAATAAACAACACTACGTCAATTTTTAACAAGAACAATCTGTGTGTCTCTTTGTGTTTAATGCTGTTTTCCCGTTCTTTAATATGTGTATCGTACATCTGTCAAGCTAATTGAGACAGTAAATGACCTTTGTCAATATCTTCTTAACTATGTGAGCAAGTCCCTTCAATATTGGATATATAGTTAACCGCTATACTCGGCTAAAATCGGCAAGGTTATCTCGTCGTACTATGCTATTCTCGTTGTACACACCCGATAAATCGCGACAATGTTATCACCTTATCTACCGAATATCTGATCCTGAAATAGTTTTTTTGAACACACTGATTGTGTATTCGTGTGTTTACAATAGTATGTGTTACAAACAAATCCAAAATAATTAACGTGTTCACAAATGTTGCCTCTTTTAAATCATAATTTTGATGCAAAACGGGAATATAATGTATAGCTCAAACCACACAAAGATCTCGCCGTTTACACACCGCAAAACAAGAGACCACTTTATGAATAGTTAGGTACGCTATAATGCAATCTGTGTTTGAAATGAATGAACTTAAACTGTGTGCCGTTGTTTACTTACATTTCCAAATGCAACAATGAACTTGAGATGTTGAAAAGTATACCATTAGTTATTCAAATTATACTCCAAATATCAATATATTAATTGTGTGGTAAAATACCAGAAAATAATAATAGTAAAAAACTTTAATGTTGAAAGCCAGCAACGCATCTTTGATATGGGATTCAATCCGTTATAATAAGATAATAATCGCGTCCTAAAGACGGGTTTTTATGATTCTCAATTTCAGAAAATTGTCCTCTCATAATTTACTTTTACTTTCGTTTTCTATAACCGTCTTAAATATCCGCGTATTATGTACACTTTGTTTAAAGATGGTATTCAATATCGTTTACTTGTGGTGCTAGGCCTAATTATAGACGTTAGCAGAAATCAGTTTATGCCTTGTTCGTATTATTTGTAAATAATAACAATGCTCACCTGATACTAGGGTCGATAGGCTGTTGTTGTTGTGCGTTTCTGATAACAAAAGGCTACATTCAACTAAACAGAGTTGAGCGATGTGTAACAAGATCTTCTGCGATGCCTGGGTCACACACTGTAATTATTGATAGGAATGTGTTTACTCATATCAGATTTAAGATATAAATTAATTTTGTATTATGCTTCTTGTCACTGCTTGAAAAAAATAGTATATCCGTTTATACTCAAATTTCAATGCTCGTTCACTTTGGGTTTATTATAGAAACAGTGGTATCATGTCTAATCAATCTCACTAATGTTAATTATATTAAAATCTGACAAAATGTAACCCTATTATTTGAGACTGTTTGATTTTAAATATAAATTACTTCTTATTATAGAGCAATATATATTTGTATACAAAACAAATTCAAATCGTATGAACATAACATAAGATCTACGAAAGCTACGCTCTACAATTCTTCGTATGACTTTGTTTTTATTTGTGTTTTTCATGATCGGTCCCAGATGCCTTTGCATATGCGTATACGGCACGGCACTCCCTAACGCTCCAAAAATTGAATTTAATACTATATAGCGGTGTAACCGAATACATATAACTCGTTGGTGTTAACAGTCATTTAAAATTCAGTTGAACATACCCCATCATTCAGCCTATTTCATATGTTACCTTTTGTACGAAAAAAAAAATCGACATCCAATGTGTGTAGCAAATAAAATAATTGTATAGAGCATAACGGTATGCATCATCATATGAATGTCCTCTTTTGCATGATTTATGTGTGATGTTTGCCCCTCTTAAAATAGTTCTTTCCAATTCTTTGCAAAAAAAAGTGTAGAAGTCCAAACAATCGTTATACACCTTGATTCAACTTTCATCAGCATGAAACTCCGGTTGTGAAAAAAAAATTGATTTAAATTTCAATGATACATTCGTTCATACAGGATTGATTTCCAATGACATTGCTATCGGTGTTTTCAAACCATTAATCATCACTGTTACGCTCAACTTAACTCACAAATTTCACTACATTTATTTGATAAAAAGCATGGCACTGTTATAGTCGTTAATTAACATCACTTTAACCATACAAGCATCAAAAAGGCATAATGCATTGTTACTGTATAATAAATGATAATGTAGCAACCTTACAAAGAGAGTCATTCTTATAACCATTCGCTAGTCTTTTATGTAAGACAAGTGACCAATTGTCTCAACACAAAATATATTGTATTCCACAAAATAAATCGCGTAAAATACGATTACCACTTGGGTTACGTCAGTATTCGAACAGCCAATGCAAATCAATCGCAAATCAATCGCGAACCCGGAAAATCGCCTCGTATAATATAACACTTGGCACACAATTTATCACAAAATAACTAAAATAAACAACCTCATACAAATATTATACAATTTAACATAAATATAAAAGAAGATGAATTCTATTTAAAAAAATATAATCACTGTTGGGGTTAATATCCAATACAATAACTTACTGGTTTCATATTCCGAAGAGCAAGATAATTGTGTCTTCAAACCACGTAATAAGCGATTGGTATTTAAACATAACATTGTTAAATGGAATTAATGAAAACATATCTAATATAATAAATAATATTATAACTATAATATTAAGTAATACATAATAAGACAAACCGTCAGCATATTTTTCAAAATTCAAATGAAAAGAGCAATGCAATTTTAGGACATAGTTTGTTGCAGATATTGAATATCCACTGTAACAAACAGTTACTCGTTTATCCAAGAAACCATATAAAATGCTAAACGATTCATCAATGACCGAATGTATATTGATTTCATTATAAACAGCAAATAAACTCATAGCAATAATAAACGCCAAAAGGAAATATACTTGAGTCTGAATGTTATAAGTCATAATTCTTATACCAACGCGCTATGAATCTTTCCATTATCATTAATCACATTGTATGTACAAAACTATGTACAAGTCTTGCAAAAAAACACATGTGTTGAATGTAATCTCCCCCAGCTTCTTTATTAAATGAACTCTGAAGCAGCCTCTGAATCGTGTCCCTGTCCTTCAACAGGACAATCAATGCTGTCGGTGCTTTGATTTTCAATATGATCCTCAGACGAGTCATGATCTGTCTCAACGCAAAGAGTGCCAGGAAGTTCAACCCGTCATCCAGCATCATCTCATGTCCGTATTTATTCACAGTAAACACGTGGTGCATTGAACATATCTCAAACTGTTTGCGATGTTTGTGAATTAGCATAACTCGAGTATGCCGTATCTAAATTCCGGGCGACAGCTTTGTATATGAAGTTGATTGTCGTCAAGATAATCGCTTGAGGTATCCCTTGGTAAAATGAGAATGAAAATCGCAATTATTACAGACGACTCTTAAATGCATACTGGTAAATATCAAAGACATAAAAATGTGTTTTAAAGGCAAACCTTGACAATAATATAATGTCGTACAGGAATTTTAAATAAAAACTAGTGCAACTAATGGTTTTTAATCTTTAACCGTGTAAGCCTTTCTTCCACCAAAAAATGTGTTAAACAAACACTCCAGTCTCATATTTTCTTTAAATCGATGAAACGGAAGTTAACTAAAGTGTTTCCGTATTGTTAGTGTCCGGAAACTTTTATTTTTTGCCAGCGTTTCGGAGTCAAGCTTTAGTATCGTAGATACATCCAGAAACAAGACTACACAATGAACATTGTTGCTTAATTCTGGCTTCGTCATTGATTAGTATGTTTACAACCATGATTGTGTTATTTGCCTTTAGAAAGATAAGTATATGTAATGTTAAAAATACAAATTAACTACACTAACTGTTTTTTTTTTCAATAACTTATGGCAAATCATTAGGGCCACAACTTCAGCAACTTCAGCAAGTTTGGCTTAATCATGAATGAAATAAAACAGTCATCAAATAACATCGCATATAAACCTATACGCTTTTGTTTCGCATCTGGCATGTCCGCTTTGTGAGGTTATATTTCATAATATATTTAATCAAAACTTGATGTAAAACGAGTATCAATACATGCTTATTGTGTTACTTATTTTTTCCATGCGAAGTATAGTTCCAGAGAAGATGTTTATAGTAATCATGCTACATAAGTCTTTATAACTTTGACCCCAGACGTTTGATCGAAACTTATTGTTCGCAAGACTATAACGTGATGTTGCATACCAAATATCAAAGCACCGAAATATTTGTTTTCAGAAAAGATTCTATTTAAGTTATATACTACAAGTGTTAATAATTTATTTGATCCCAGGTACGAAACCTGTTTCAACTCGAGGGTCACGATTTATAATAAGCACTATCCGTTGTTGCATACAAATATTACAGCTTTTGGATATTCGGTTTCAGATAGTAATATTAAGAAGGTATTATTACGTAAGTCTATATAAATGTAGTGACCTCGGATTTGCGAGTTTTGACCCCAGTAACATGGTTTTACGACACTTTGAAGAAGACCAATATACAATGCTTCACACATAATATAAGCCGTCTGACATTTTGGTTTTCCGATGAAATATGTTTTAATGAGCTACAATATAAGTCTTCTTAAATCCTGTGCCATCTGGGGCAAGGCCTGTTTTGACCCCAATGGCATGATTTGAACAAACTATTACAATAACCCTATATGATAGTACATACAAAATATTAGAGCTCTTAGACGTGTGGTTTAATACTGTATGAATCAAATACGCACACCATTGCGGTTACAGAGAGAAAGATTTTTGGATTTATTTTTGTTATATGTCAATTCTATTTTTATATCGGTGACTTGCATATTCTGAAGAAAGAAAAAATTTAATACAACTTTGAAAGATGGCTACGCGAGAATCATTCCTGTAAAATCTTCTCATGAGTTTATGAGCAGATGTCGTTTGAAGGAATACGTTAATGACAACAAACGATGTATGAAGCACGACGGACAAAAAGTTGATCCCAAACGCTCACAATGTGCATTGCGCAGGTGAGCTTTAAAGCCTCATCTGAATAATTCACACATCAAACATTAAATATCAACAAAACCTCGACTCAACTTCACCATATGCAATTTGAAGTAATAACGGGACATTTTCCTCACACCTTGAAGTCCATTAACCAGGTGTGTCTTCTAAACATGGTAAATGCCGTCATGCACGATTAAAATAATGATAATCCAGTGAAAAACAATTTTGTTAGAAAAGCGCGCACTATTAATATGACGAAGGTTTTTACATGTTTCCATTTCATTTCAATACATGAAAAATAGTCGTTACAAGCTGATATTTAAATGCGAAAATTTAAACTTTATTATTCTTGGTTCTGACATATTGTCATCGGAAATTGATTTAGCAGATACATGAACATATTGAAGTTCATCGTGCCATTGAAAGTTGTAATTATGTGGTTTTTCAGTACAGTAACACTTTCGTAATTAAATTGCAATGAACATTTTTTTTTAAATATCTTGTATTATTTTTGAATTTGATTTGCAAGCCTATGAGGTTAATTATGTAATGTTGATCTTAACTTGTGTGTGTGTGTGTGTGTGTGTTATGATACACGCTGATCTACAAGTGAGGTTATTCTAGCCCGGTTTAAACCCCCGATGCTTAACATTTACCGATTAATGAGGTGATCCCAGCTTTGATTTGTGTGCTAGATGTTATGTTGTATTAGTGCCCTGTAAGTACAGGCGATGTATCTCTAGCGTTTAATAGAATAATTATCGGAGGTTAACACTAATTTCTCACTTGATAATGTATCTGGAGTTGCATGTTCCCCATATATATAACAGGTATGCGTTTGACGTTAGTGTTTCACATAGAACGATGTAAACAATCGTCTGCCGACTTTGACAAATGGTCGGTGTCTTCAAACCTAGGTAACGTTCAAAATAAAAATAGCGTTTAAATTGAAGTGAGTACAAGATAATGACCATTGCTCGCTTCTGATTTTGTAATCTCACCTGTCCGATCATTAAGACAGCTCATTCTTCTCGAGTGCATTTGGATGTGGAATTATTTCTAAACAAAAATAATGTATATCTTGACTACAGAAAACATTACCACGTACATAAAAACGTGGCAAGGTCGATTCATATGATATTTGTTCAAAATGCAAAAAATTGTATTCAAACTTTAAAGGAAGTTTAAAACAGTCTTCGTTTTAATAATATCTATCTGTGTCATTTATGCACCGCTAATACAAGGACAACAATGTATTGTGCGCATGTGCGAATAACAGCTGGTGCTAACTGCTTGTGCGAGACGAGTTCCTGCATCGATAAGGGATTTAATGCAGCTATCGATCGCTTTTTAATTGAAAAGAGCATCGCATCTGCTTTCTAATCTCACATAATAACAGCTGAATAATGCGTTCTGGAAATTGAAGCGATGCAATGTTTCCTCTGAAGAGGGATATATCCGTGTCGTCTGTAGCAACTATACTGTTACACCCTGAAATTAAACAAGTAAGTTTCGTGAGTGCTTAACTTAATTTAATATGATGTCAAAGTGATATCATTTGATATTTTCATTCTAATAATGTTATTCTATTTAATTATATCTTTATATTTAAGTTTTTAAGCTAAAATCGAGATAATATATAAACTTAATTGTTTTTTTGTTTTATTAACTTTAAGAAATAGTGATACATGTATTAAGTATATACTTTGTATATTAGTACTATCTATCGTATCATGTTTTGTTTCACAAATGTTCATAGAATATATCGCTAGTGAAAGAACATTAAATTACAAAGATTTATACATTTAGTCCCACTAGAATGTTCCTGGAGGTCACTTATTAGGATAACAGAAAACAGGTACTTAAAATGTTCTGCATGGTGATAGAAAACACTAGGGAATGGTTAATCTACATGGGTTCACGATTCGTCTAGTAATGCAAATGATAAGACGTTTAATGGCCCAATGTAGGTCACTAATTGGGATAACATAAAACAGCTACTTTAAATGTTCTGCATTGTGATAGAAAACACTAAGGAAGGGTTAATGCACAGGGGTCGCGATTCGTCTAGTAATGTGAATGTTTACACGTGTTATGACCCAACTACAACCGCAAGTAGAGTTGTCTTTCAAGTGACAGTATTTATCTCGTCTTAAGCGTAAGGCCGTTTGGAACTATTGTATATAAATAACTACAACTAATACTGAAATGAAAACACAAAATTGGCGTTGAGACATTTTTTAATTTTAGTTATGTGATTAACTTAAGATATATTTCGCCAACTTTAAGAATTAATTGTATATGGTTCTGCCATATATAGATGCTTGTAGTATTATGAATGTTTTACAAAAGACAAAGTGGTTCATTGGTTTGTATAGCTGCTGAGATGAACTTGTTTAAAACTTGTTCAAAACTTGTTCAACGTTTAAAAAACGCAATATACGTTATCATTGATAAGCATAACACATTCCTATATCTCAAACATCGAAATGAAAATCTTTATAAATATACATTATGCACGTATAAAGATCGTAATAGAGACGATGTTAATAATAAAGAGTTATGTTTGTTTATGTATTTTCTTTTTGTTTGTTTAGTTTGTTGGTGCACAGTTATGCAAAATGTGTATAGTTGATTGTTGACAAGTGTTTTACCACAAATTTACAATTGTTCATTCCTATTAATTCGATCAAACAGGCATCGGGTTATAGTTGCCGGAAATTTGTCATTCAACAAAAAAAAATGTGAAATAAATTATTGAATACATACAACTGGATAGAACGGAACTATATTTGCTGAATTAAATATATTTGATATTATAATTAATCTTCTTAATGCGAATTCAATAGCTTACTAGCAAACAAAGCTGGTCTTCAAACAATCGTCAGCAAATAAGACCGCATTTTGTCATGTTCACACAAAGCACGAACTGGTTCCTGATGACAAACCAGCAGATGTGGTTTGCAATTCTTCAAAAATCGTTTCTTAGTTTTACAGTTTCTCTAGTGAACATATAACCGACACTAATGCAAAAATTATCAAAAGCTAACATTAGTCTTCGTTATTTAACTATCAATACATGCACTACGAATACCAGCATCCCAGTGTGTCATACAAGTGTGCTTAATGCGACTGATGCTAGTTGCCATAGCGATACATGTGCATGTATTGATTAGAGATTAAAAGCTACTATTGATTATTCTTAAAATTGAAACAAATATCACACTTGCTGTTTTATCTCGGTTATGAATAGCCGAACGATTATAACTGGATATTGAGGTGATGTATTGGTTAAATTTAAGTGCGTTTGTGGCAGTCTAGTCTTAAACAAATTTAATGTTACCCTCTTCAATTAAACAAATAAGTTCCGTGCATCATTGATTAATTATGTGATATTTTCTGTCGTTTGATACGTTTATAATTATTTATGATGCCTTATGTGTACAGTTGAAATTGTTGTTTTAATTAAATGACTACCCCTTTTACTTACAGTAGTACCTACAATTAACTGTACGAATGGCGATTTTTTTTATTGTCAAGAATACACCCGGTTTCGATACGTTCATGAACATATAGCAATAAAAGTACATATAGTTTATGCCTAAAGACAAAACATATATTAAGTGTATGCCTTTTTTATGACATATGAGTAAAACTACCCAACGTTTTATATGACAATGTCTTTTTATTTCATATATCAGCGTAGAGTACATTAAATTTGATGTATTGTAATGACATATGATTGAGCGATGCACATTTAACTGTTCGCCTTTGGGCTTAAGATGTTTATTTTTACGATCAATCTCCATTAACTGTATAAACCCTTTCACAACTGCTGTGTCAAATATCGCGAGCTAAAGCCATTCACTCGTGAAATATATGGAAAGTGTTGTACACCCATTTTCCTTTTGCGATTCGCGCTTACGTTTTTTTATAAAGAATACCGCTGAAATATCAAAAGGTGAACGAAATATAAACTAAAGTTGAATCAACTGAATAATTATGCATGTAGATAAAAACTCGCCAAACGTCAGTTTTAATCACAATTTAAAGTGCGATAGTAACCGATTTGAATAAATCTTATAAAGCAGGGTTAGTTATTTATTTCACACACGCACACACTTGCTATGATGTTTATATAAGAGAAACGTGACATGATTATATATTTAAAGTTTTATATTGATTGAACCATAAGCTTGATAAGTGTACTAAGACAGAGTATGTGAATTGAATTTTTCATTGTATTTAAAATAACATGCTGTTTTTTTTATTATTTTACATTGAGATTTTTTTTATTAAAACTGTATAGAAAATAACAATGTTTTTATCGATTCAATTATTATTTTATATTTTAATTTAAAATTGTATTTTATGCGTTAAAGCATATACTTATTATTATTTTTTTTAATGGAAAAACATGTTTATACAAGTGTCTTTAACGAAGTGCTTTCTGTTGAATTCCTTTTGATTGATTTAACTCGAGTTGTAATTACGGAATATATTATTGTTATTATGCATTGAAACATGTTCATCTTAACTACACCCCTTAGAAATGTTAATGTTGGTTATAAATAACAACGATACACCCAACCATGTCTTTTTGTTTTTATTTAAAAACCTATGGTAAATTTCAATCGAAAACGTCACGTTAAACATGACCAAACTTACTTTGGTAAAATGCGCTAAGGCTTATCCATACATGCACTGTTTTCGATGTATTTAATTATTGTTTAAGGGCGTTGCTTTGGTAATTGATATTTATCGCTGTTAAACATGAAACAGAGCGATAACCGCAACCGATCAACTGATACATTAGTGTGTGTCGTGTAAATGAGTCGTCAGTTAATGATATGAACTTATATCGTCGTGACATTCCTTAATATTTACATCGTGTAACGTGTCGGATAACGGATCTAACACTTTGTAAGTATATACTTAAATGTTGTCTTAAAACATTGTTAGATGGGGTTGTTTTATGTTAACACGACGGACATTTTACTGTCTTGATGTTCAATAACAGCTATTTTGGCTAATATTGCAATAAAATGCAAAGGAAACCGTGTTTGCGACAAAAGTTGTAATAACATGTAATATATGTAATTCGATTTCGAAAATAAATAGGTTTTGACATGTATGCATATCAAACATGTATAAGTATAAACAGTTGTTAAAAAAGTTCATGAAATTCAAAAGAATTATATGTATGGTATCTAAATTGCTTCTAACTTACTTTTTATAAATTTAAATATTTCATAAACTAACACAAAACATGTGATTAAATCCATTAGCACATTAAGTATTTGAATTCCGGATGGGTAAATGTTAAAAGGTTAAAGACTCATACAAACCCCTAAGCGAAAAATAACTTTCATATGTGTTTATTTATCGAGTCGTAACTGCATTTGTTTATATTTCATAAGAATAGGAATAGGTTATATTTAAATATTTGCTTACTGAACTTCTTGTGTTTACTAATTACATTATCACAGTATTTAAAATTTTATTTTTATGCCAGCATTCCCTTTTGAAAGCCCGAATTTTTCTTTGAAGTGCTTAATATAAATATTGTTGTTTATACCTTATGACAAAATATGTCTTTTCTGCAGTGAAATAACAGCAGTGAAAATAAACAAAGTTTTATTTTCACCGGTGAAAATAACACATTTTCGGAACTCTTTTTTCAATTTTTAGATTATCGTATCAAGATTTTTTTCCCTTGTTTATATCCTTGTTTATATTTGTCTATGATCACGAGTGAAATGAAATCGATATTCCACCGAATCCAACACATTTCTTTTTTATTTAATGCTTTTTTTAGCGTTTATGTACATTGTAAAAGAGTTTAACTGAAGAATGCCGCTGGAATAATGACTTCATTTCGTCAACAAACTCGTTATCATAGACAAATAATATTTTCACTTGTGGCCGCGCCACTCGTGAACATATATTTTCTATGATCACTCGTGAAATAACAAACGATCTTACACTGACAATAACAAATATCCTCTATATTATATGTGATATTTTACTGTGTGTTGCTAAGGTAAATGATGTATCCGTACACACGAATACTACGCCATTTTTAGTGAACTCTAAATAAGTATAGTTCTAATAAAATGTCAAACAAATATTGCACTATTTAATTTTATGACATTAGACATTCTTATAACATATTGCATTTGAACATGCTTTGAAATTGCAACACTCCACCTTGAATATGTTTTCGTTATTGTTTGACATTTGGTATATATTGCACTAACACAACCATCATAACATCTGATCAAGTAACATTAAAACACACATGACACAATCTTGTCATTTAATAAATGCATCTTGATGGGGTGATTGTAAAGTTGAACTGTTTATCAATTTGCACGGTCTTAAAACGCTCTCTGAATATTGTTGGCATAACATATGAAAGCAATACTTATGTTGTTGTTGTTTTCCCACTAAAGGTTAATTTGGTATATTCATCATTATAAAATCGAATTAAATAGAGAATAATAGGTTAGTGTTGATTATAGATCAGGTTTATCATACGAGGCTTAGAAAACAAAAAGCACGAGTGCTTTTTCGTTTTTGTGCCGAGCATGATTAACCTAGTCTATAATCAACACTAACCTATTTTTCTATTTATTCTACTTTTTATTTAGTAAACCTTTTTTTTAAACCAAATTAGTTTAACTGGATAATTTCGCTAGATTTATGATTGGATTTTGTCGAAAAAATGACGTCATTTCGTGCCGTGGTTTATAGCAGAAATTTAATCAACGGGGCTTTAATCAACCGAATTCGCTGTAAAAGTGGAATAAAAATAGATAATTTGATCGATTTTGTATACAATAAGTTTGCACAAGCATATTTCATTGGCATGTAAAAGCGTATGTATTTTCGAATAATTATACAACTTTCTTCTTTTTTTCCACTTATTTTGTTCTTGCTTCATTTATCCTTATCCATCAGCTCTATCACATGTTTGTAACGGAGGTTAATGGCTCGTGAAAGTTATGTTAGTTTCAATGTTTGCAAGTGAATATCGTGAGCGGATAAATCTTATTGCTCATTTTAATACCGCTTAAGCGTCTAAATAAAGTGTGTTTACTTGATCAAAACTTTGTATTAAACTGTTGTGGCTGTATTTAAATGGAATTTTATCCGTTGGTATACACCATCTATCAGGGAAATTGAAATTTAGAGACCGATTGTACACACGATCTCAATTACGCGGCCCTGAAAAAAAATGATAACTGAAATTGCTTTTGTATAAAGTGTACGAAAAATATACATGCTTTTTTTAAAAAAAGGCACTTATTAATTGTGATGGAAACAAATATTTATTGCATTTGTATAATAATGAATCCCTGATTATTTTTTTTAAAGATGTTTCCATCATATTGTGCTTTCCCCAAAGTAGAGGGATATGTATTACGCAAAAAGAAATAATCGCCAATAGTTGGCGTCGTCATTCCGCAATTATAATTGAATGCGAACGAAACTGTAGTATACGACCACTCTCAAAATTATGATTTAAACATTTTGTAAAGACTTTACGTTATTGTTGCATTGCAATGGAAACAATGTACAGTATAACAGAAAATGGTGTACTTAATCCTGTATCAGTACTTCGAAAAGGTACAGATATCCAGTAAACATACAAGATAATTCATCTGAATTAGCAATAGCGTATTAGAAAATCGCTGACTATTTTAATACAGTTTTGTATTAAGAGCAAAACTAAATTAATGACGAAATATCATCGTGCATCCGACATTTTTTTTTAAATAATTTATAAAAAGGTGTTTATTATGACATGTCTGCATCAATTATTGACCTTATCCATCAGAGTAAATAAAATGAAATTAAGCAAGCGTGCTAAAATGTGCATTGTGCCCAAACGTGGGATAAAAAATGCCCGGTTTGTTTATATTATCCGCATGCCCTAGTTGAATTGCGCTTCTTAAGGCGCCATATAGGATACAGAACAGTATACTCAGCAGCAGCACTTGAAGTTGTGGGGATATCCGTAAAGTTGTAGCAGCAACAGACAAAGCGGTTAAAGGGACTGTAAACCACGAATGTCGAAACAAGAAAAGTTCTAAAATACAATATTTTTTAACAATTATTAGTTTAAATTGATTAAAATATCACGTCTGATATATTAAATTACTTGAAAAAAGTTCATATTTGCAGTATATTCGGTAATACAATTTCGCAATGTGAAATCGAAAGTACATCGCGAAAATAGGTGACATAACGATATACACACTATAAAAAACGCAAGTAGATTGATGATTTTATATATAAAATATATATAATTCACTACGCATGCACAATTTGCATTCCTGGGTTTACCACGTGACGATGATGACCAATCTACTTGCGTTATTTATAGTTAAGTGATAGTTACCTGGTATGCATACCCAGTAAAAATAATAAAATAAAACTATAAAGTTAAAATAAAAAAACAACTTTTCTCAAGTAATGTTATATACCAGTCGTGATATTTTAATCAATAAAAACTAATAATTGTTAACAAATACGGTACTTAAGAACTTTTCTTTGTTCGTCATTCGTTGTTTACAGTCCCTTCAAACCAGTGATATGCTGGTTTTGCTATTGCGTTCTCAATCAGGCGTTTATGAAATCAAATTACCACAAAGTTAATTTGTAACGAAGCGGGAAATGAGAATTCTATATTATGAAAACAACATTTAAATAAACCAACTGCTATTGAAATTGTATACCTATGGCGAACGGACCTGGCAGTTCTTAAATTGATTTGTCATAAATTGTATGGCCATTGAGTTTACTTCGCACCCATAAAACATCGGAGCGTACAGTTATGTCGTGAGCAAATTTTCGTTAAATCATTTCACAGTGTGGTGATATACGTCGGACTTTTAACAACATATTTGGCTTTGGGACTGTAACCTGAAAAGTGAGTTGAAATATTATTTTTTGCACAATGCTTATATACTTGCCGGATAAAAATAAAGCATTCGTATCATTAAGAAATAATTTAAACGATGTTCATTAAAAAACACTATTGTACAGCGCAACGGTTAAAACATAGCATATTATAGTGTATGTATTGTCTTTGTTGGACAAGTAACTAGCTGTCTTTAGAATGTAGTTGAGTAAATCATCTTTACTTTACATACATGTACATAACAATAGTGATGTTTGCACTTATTAGACTGTGTTTGTTCAGCATTTTTGTAATAAAACGTTTACGAATCCCGATTAGCAAGCAAAGCTTAATACTAAGCTGTGCTGTTAAGAAAGAAAATTGGAATTGTCCTTGGAAAGCATAGGGGGTCTAAACTATAACATGGTGAGATGCAAACCCGGTCAACTGAATTTAACATGTTGCGGCAAAATACTAACACGTTTATTGTTCCCGATGAACAATTTAAATAGTGTATGCCCGATGAAGAAACTTTGGCTCAATGATAAAATATTTAAAAAACGAGTGCATATGCAACAATTGATTCTACGTATGGCATACTACATGGGCGATTCGACGAGCAATTTTGTCGAAAATGACTTTAAATCATTTCTTTCAAAACGCTTGCAAGCGTCCTATAAACCAAACGACTTTTAAATTGGATAGGTGAACACACTGTATAGACCTTAAAGTGATTTGTCATAAATTTTATGACAATCGAGTTTACTTTGCACACATAAAACATCGGAGCTTGAGTTTTTGGTGTGAGCATATCTGCTATAAACCATATCAAAGCAAAGTGATAAACGACGGACTTTAAACAACCTAAATGGCTTTGGGAACTTGAATCTGAAAAGTGAGTTGAAAAATAAGTGTTATCAAAATGCTTATATACTTACCGGATAACAACAAAAGAGTCGTTTCATAAAGAAATGCTCTAAACGATGTTCATTTAACAATACTATTGTACAGCGCAACGGTTAGTAGATATGTATTAATGTATTTTCCAGCAGATGTCTTTGTTGGGCAAGTCACTTGCTTTATTTGAGAATGTAGTGGAGTAAATCCAATGTAATTTCATTACAGAAGACTAGTGAAATAAGCAGTTGACTAAATAACTGGCTTATTAGACTATGTGTATACAAAATTTTATTATAAGACATTTACGAATCCCGAATAGCAGTAAAACAAGTAACTTTTTTTCTTACGTAGGAAAACTTGACGTTATATATATACAGCCACCGTGCGCTTCAGCTGAATTGTAATTAAGCTTGGGTGTTAGTCAACTTAAATGTACGTAATTTCTGTATGTGGTTTAATTGATGCAACATAAACCAAACGGTAATGTAGTTTGTAACAGGTGTTTAATTATTGTTTACATAGGCATGCTAAGATACATGTACAACAATACGGCTACAGTTCACGCATGATTTCGAACATACCGATGTCTCGTTATAGTTATAGGTGATGCAATATCAAGAAAATATAAACCGCAAAATTAATGGGATGTCTTTTTGTACAGTTTCGAGATATTTTAGAGGCATATATGAATTGCTAGGTATTCTCAAAAGCAAGATTCAACCAAGTCGGAACACACACTATGATTGACTTTGATTAGTTAGTATGCGTTTTCTTTATAGATTTAACAGAAGATATGTGCGTACATTTAAATGCTTATTTTTGCTTATAATTATATTGAGCCCATAGCACAAAGGTGTGTCTCAAATACAGTTATATATATGCCAAAATTATACTGCTACTCAGGCTACTATAAGGTGTATCCTTTCAGATTTTTATCGAAAATGTGACATTTAGTTATGTGTTTGCCATTTTGTCGTTTTGGGGGTTTGTTTTGCAATTTCAAGTAAACGCTTACCATGCAAAAAGAAGTATGTTATTGTTTTTTAACATATACCAGGGGTAACTGTATCATTGCTTTTAACTCAATTTCAAGAGGTTTTGACTTAGTGTTACATGGGTGTACTGTAAATATGAATAGTACGCAATAGGAACATCCAAAGCATCACATTCATGGAGCAATACATTTTAAAAACCAAATATCGGTTAAATATGTCATTAAATTGGCTGGTTACTTATATTCAAGGGATATGCTATTATGAGTAGGCAATTTTTAAATTTCATATGAAACGATAATATGGATAATACAATACCATACCGTTTGGAGTTTTATGTAGATTTCAGTTTAAGAAATATCCTTATAGCAAGCAATGCATACACAGAAACAAAATAACCATGGTAGTGTAAGACGAATTCAACGTTTGATAGAATCAACGACATCGGCTGATCAGTAACATGACAGTGGTTTAGAATGAGGTGATAATTTATGAAAATTTATTTGTACAGAAAACAAATATTGTGTTTACCTTTGACTTTTATTAATACCGATTAAATTGTAAAACCTTATACCCAATAGACGTTGGTTGCGCTTTTGTTATAGTATAAACGAAGTCCATTGAACCAATGAATAAAACATTTATTATAATTACATGGTATTCTTTTATTACTATCAATAAATCTCAAAAAGTATAAAGTCGATTGTATCGTGTGATAAGTCCGCAATTTTTTTCAAATTTATTATCAAAATACACAGAATATTTTGAGAAAGAGGTGCTCGGCACGAGAATCTAAACCATTCGCCAAGGTTGGCAGTTTAAGTTTGCTAAGCCTCGTTTAATAAACATATCCGTATTCAGCACTGACCTGGTATTCTATACATATTGATCTTAAGATGACATCTACGTTGTGATGCAAATGTTTGTAGCATGAACACGTCTCGAGGTCAATAATGTCTCGCATGCAAATACAACTAAATATAATGGCCATTAAACGGACCTAATTCAATTGTAATGCCATTTAATTGTATTCCTGGCGTGTAACGTCTAACGAGGTCTTAACGACGTATTGATTCCTTTATTTATGTTATTGATCACCCAGAGATTTGTCCTTCTAGATTGTCCTCAATCTAGGTCATATGTCACATATAGGTATTGGGCAATTTAAGGTTTTGAATTGGTTACCTGTTCAAAAAAGAGTGGAACAAACTACCCTTTGTCATGTTTTCAAAATCAAAAATGGTTTGGCTCCTGAATATATGAGTGAAAACTTTATTCCCTTTGACACTCTTCATTCATACAAGACTAGGTCAAGTGAAAGTGGGTGCTATATTTTACCCAAAGTCAAAGGTTTTGGTGCTAAATCTTTTGCATTTAACGCCTGTGTTCTGTGGAACAAATTACCTTCTGCTTTAAGGAATATTACAAGTATATCTACTTTTAAGTTGTCAGTTAAAACTCATCTTCTTAATATGTAATCATCCTTTTAGATCCATGTAGATAAGTTTTAATTTACCCACATTTTAATATGTCTACTTTTTTATGCAAATGATTGTCTTTCATAACTCAAATCTGTGATATTCATCCCATGCCTCTCTATGTCAATACTATCAATATCCAAGGACCACAATGAAAATAAGAGATTAAGTTCTCTTTTTTGTGTAATCCTTGGTGTAATGTTAATGACATGGTTTCATTTCTCATACATGTTTATTGTTTTACTATTTTATCATGTATGTAGATATGTTTTATCATGTTGTGTCATTATACTGAAATAAATCTATCTATAAATCTATATAATCTATCTATCTAGAGATTTAATCAGGCATGTTCGATGTTTTCAATATGTCGTCTGGTATTATAGATTATTGATCAAAAGTATCACAACAGCTTTCAATGGATGTATGCCTGTTTATGCCATAGTCATGTTCAGCAAAGTCCAATGCGTTCATGTTTGAATGAAAGGGAATAACGAAACTCCATAACATTATCAGAAGAAAAATGATGTATGACACTTATTTGTCGTTTATTTAAGGTTAGTAACCAATCGCATATACATGGTACCACATTCAACTCGCCATATAAATAAACATGAATAAATAAGGGGTCACCTTATTCGAAATAACATGCAATACATTGGGTGCTTAAACCGGTTTAATGACAACTCAAACCTCACATCAAACTCCGAATGTATCATTATTGTGAACATGTGAAAAACAATTAACCAAATAGCATTTTTGTTCTAATAAAAATATCTAAAGAAAGAACTATTTAAATAGATTTTAATAACATGTTGTTAATTAAAGGCTCCTTATTCACCATAGCAACACAATAACAACTTTCTAAGGCATTAGGAAATGAGATAAGTACAAATATCAACTATATTTTCATCGTGTTTACACGATTTAAAAAAGAAACATCATATCGAACAAACCATTGATATGCATAATCCATCTCAGGATGTCGTAAGGCAGGATGTAACAGTATAAAGAAGTGAAACTCAAGTTGTAACAATCCCGTTTGAATAGTTTGGGTGTATATTCAAGTTCTTATGCACACACACACCGTACTATTTCTTAACAAAATTCATACAAACTGTTGTGTTATGCTTAATATGAACATTGTGGACACGGCTAACCGTTTCGCTACCATAGTGCTCTCAGTAAGATACCACTTGTTCATGTACAATTTTCGTGCTCGTATGTCGTGTGCATGCACATAGATACAGTATCTATACACATATTAAGTATTACAAAATCAAGACATCGGTTGTAAAGCTATGTATATTATATTAAAATAAAAGTATAAATAAAATATATTACCATACATGAAGTTATTTTGATTAACTAAAATATACCAATTATTAAAATAAGTTACTTGCAACATAAAATTTACATGTTATGAAACTATTCAAGTATAGACCAGACATATTGTTTTGTTAAAAAAACAACAATCCAATCGGCTTGCATACGAAAACATATACTACTGTATAAGTAAGTGTTGTGTCTTAATATTATGGCTTATGAAAAACTTTGTTATAGTAATTCGTGCAAATAGAATTCATCGTTTAAATAATAAAAAAAATACATAAACTCTGAATGACAATTCGCTTTGATCTAAAATTTAAACACTGATACAAATAAAATATATCATTCAAATAGAAAATTATACTACTTTAAAATAATTTATATTCAAGGTCATGTTTGGCTTCCATATACGTTGATTCATTTAGGGATAAACAACCGTTGTCTTTTTGAAATCTTATTTTATTTACAAACAAAGCAATATGTGATATTCTACATTGGTATCAAATGCAACGTCGTGGAGAAGACACTATTTAAGTACTAAAATAATAATAAATAATACTAAAATAAAAATAAAATATTAAATGGATTATTTGAAAGAACCAAAGAAAATTTCCAGTTCACTTGACTCATGGTAAGCCATATTAATTTGAATTCATTCATTTAACAGTTTAACAGGTTATTTTACGGTGCACATTTGTTTTATGTGTTGCCGTGCTATTAATGTCAACGACACGATGCAATATACTTATCCCGGAAAAGCGCGAGTTTAAACCCACTAATCATCCCGGTACAAACAACGCTGGTCAATTATATCAACCAATGATAGCTAACTTTAAATCCTTACGGTTGATACGGTATGTGATTTTGAAAGGATTATAACTGGGTCAGCTTTATTTGTACCAGCAGATTAGTGGGTTTTTCCAGAACTGTTTTTTTTCCGGGATTCATATATTAATAAATCAGTCGTTAAATAACATGAATAAGAAGCTTTCTTCGCGAAAACCCATTTAATTGACGACGAACATTTTGATACATTTATTGCATATACTATTTTCCGTAATAATTTTATACACGGTGAATAGTTAATCAATATTAACATCGCATACCTTTTATTATTGATTCCAATCGACGGATTCCACGTGTCCATCAAAAGGCCTCTGACATATTCAGAATCAACAGTGCTTTCAGCGGGCGCGTCAGCCCATACATGATCAGCTATATTCAATGATTATCAATGTTTATTTGTCTCTGTGTTATAATACAAACGGAAATTAACACTACTATAAATATTATTCTGTACATAATAATACAAAACAGTGACGTGCAGAGAACTTAATTTATGGCATCAATTCAAAATGATGACCAATACATTCGTGAGGACTGGATACGATGGAACAATTATACTTATCTTAGATATGTGTAAAAATAGTATTTTCCTTTGAGACATCAGCAATGGCAGTTTGGATTCAACACGATACTAACGTATGAACTAGTTTCTAAATAAATCCTATGTTTTTTAAGTTATATGTTTGTTACGTTGCGCATACGTTCTAAACATTTATGAAATACACTACATATTCGAGGCGAGTGGTTTTGGTAAATGTCTATTGCAAATTTAGTCGCAATTACATTTGTTATTAATAGTTCGGAAATAATGCTAGATATATTACATTAAATTACAATATTTAACAATATTCGCAATTGTCAATGTTCTCAACCAAAACGTATAATCGCTCATGTATGACCGTAAGTTTTTCATAAATAATTAATAAATTTCAATATAAGTTAATTCCCTGAAGTGCACAAAGAGATGGAAACGTTATTCATAACATATTGATCATTCTGTGCACAACGGACCCACCGATGTCTGGTTTGTGAGTAATACTTTATTATAAATAAATGTACACAACTACTGATTATTTTAGTATGTTCATTTTAAGCTCATCTGTTTGTTGAAAAAAATAAGAGCTATTGTCATTACCTGAGCGTCGGAGTCGGCAATGCGTCCGGTTAAGTTTTGTGTTAATGTCCACTTTTCTCATTAAGTATCAAAGCTATTACATTCAAACTGGGTACACTTACTAACTATCATGAGGGGACTGGGCAGGCAAAGATAACTCTGTCTGGCATTTTGACAAAATTATGTGCCCTTTTTATTCTTAGAAAAATTGAAAATTTGGTTAAGTTTTGTGTTTAGGTCCACTTAATTCCTAAAGTATCAAAGCTATTGCTTTCATACTTGCAATACTTACTAACTATCATAAGGGGACTGTGCCGGCAAAGTAATGTAACTCTGACTGGCATTTTGACAGAATAATGGCCCCTTCCATTCTTAGAAAATTGAAATTTGGTTCAGTTTTGTGTTTAGGTCCACTTAATTCCTAAAGTATCAAAGCTATTGCTTTCATACTTGCAACACTTTCTTACAATCATAAGGGGACTGTGCAGGAAAAGTAATATAACTCTGACTTGTATTTTGATAGAATTATTTCCCCTTTTATACTTAGAATATTGAACATTTGGTTAAGTTTTGTGATTTGGTAAACTTTACTCCTAAAGTATCAAAGCTATTGCTTTCATACTTGGAACACTTGCTGACTATCATAAAGGGACTGTGCAGGCAAATTGATGTAACTCTGACTGGCATTTTGACAGAATTATGACCCTTTTTTGACTTAGTAACTTTGAATATTTGGTTTAATTTTGTGTTAAGATCCACTTTACTTCTAAAGTATCAGGGCTATTGCTTTCAAACTTCAAATACTTTCTTACTATTATGAGGAAACTGTACCTGGCAAGTTGAAGTTGACCTTGACCTTTGAATGTCCTTGACTGTCAGGGTCAAAGAATTACATTTTGATAAAATTGCCATAACTTCTTTTTTATGATCAGATTTGATTCATACTTTAACAAAACAACACTTTCCTGACATACTACAATATACTCCACCCAAACCATCCCCACGCCCTACCCCAGAATCCCCCCCAAATAAAAATTGTGTTTTCCATATTCTTCTCATTTTTTTTAATCATCTTATAAATGACACACCAAACACTATCTCAACCTCCCCCGACCCTCCACATTTTTTTTTTTTAAACATGGTTAAAAACAAAACATTTTTTTTATTATTTTTTTTTTGAAAGACTGTCAAACCATCCCACCCAAGAATCNTAGCGGATTGTGTTGCTTATTCGAACATGTTACTATATGATAATTACCATAGCTACTAATGGGTCATTTTGAAGGCAAGTGACGTTGCTACAGCAAAGGCAAAACAAGAATTCAAGGCCAGGACTTCCCAACTTCAGTTCAGGGCTATGGACCTAGTACGAAGCATCGACAGTGTCAATGAAACAGTGACAGACTATGTGGACAAAAAAGTGGAACTTCGGGAGGCGATAAAACACCGGTCTCTAGAAATACAAGACGCAGTCCGTACGATAGAAAGGCGACTTATTACTAGACTGGAAAACAGGGAGAATGAAACCGCTGCGAGGGACGAAGCATTTAAGGTCAAGAATAAACTGCACACGATTTTAAGGTCGAATCTTACAATGGTCGACTTTCTTAGGCTTTTAACGGATTATGGAGATAAGAATGACTTAGGAATGTACAGCAAAATTATTCAAGAACGTGAAAACCAACTGTTCTCTTCTCCAGTTACCGTCAGAACGTGCAGCTACACATTCGAACATTGCACTATGGATATTCAGAGCGAAATTGAAACCTTATTTGTTTGGAGTTTTTCGGAGGTGACTTTAGACAAAGTCGTTTGGAATCCTAATATATTGGTTACTACCCTGGAAGGTGACATAGCGGATGATTTGGGGACCTCACGCACTGTTCATTCGGATTACCATGGTGTCTCTGATCCTTATGCTGGCCTGGACATGCATGATACTAGCTGGCTTGCAGTGCGACAATCGGCTGGAAGTAGTTCGCGAACTGGTAGAGGTAAGATACTGCAGAAGTCCATGTCATTCGACATACCTTCGCCCAGTCCATATCATTACATCACGAGCACAAACCAACCATTATACGACAGAGCAATATTTGAATAAAAAAACAACGCATTGAACCAAGATTTCCAAATTTTAAACGAGAAAGATGGTCAGATAATCCCATCAACTTCAGACAACGTCATCGACACTAACGAGACAGCTGGACATATCCGTACTGCCATCGATACTCTTCAATCAACGTCCAAAGTCCACCAGTATCGAGGTCACAAGTCACGTCGCGTGTCTGCACCGTCGTCAACTGCGATTGTTGACGCGCTTAACCGTCGACGTCTGAACGCGTTGTTTATCCTGGAAAGGGCCAACATTAACACTGCAGGCCTTAACATTAGTACGGACGTTGAGGCAGGAATGAATGAGGCACGACAGGAGCGAATGAAGGAAGGAATTAGACGGAGAATGGAGCGGCGTTAATCAAGAGAAGAGGGTGTATAGAGAATACATACTGTTGCAGCTGATGTATATTAAAAAATATTTGACATTCACATTCAAAATCTAATGACATTAACCAAAGTCATAATTCTAAATACGTTATTGATAAAATGATAAGATATACTAGATAAAATCAGTACAAAATATCATGTAAAGCTTTTACAGTCTGTTAAAGGTCACATTACACTGACTGTGCATAACAGCGCAACGAAATCTTTAATGAGTATGAATGTAGAAGTGATACAAGATTCATTGTGTGTAATAATGCCGCTGACTCTTAACGCGATTTTAAAATAAATGGCAATAACTCCGTGATAAAACAAAATGTTTATCTTCTTACCAACAACATCATGAGTGACAGAGTCATTTACATGTTTTCTTCTTCAACATTCGTCAAACATCGAAATATAGCAAAAGTGCTTCATCATGTGTGATCTCGAGCTCAAGATAACGTGGCAGTGTACATCCACATAAGCAAATTGTATATGCTTATATATATATATATATATAATATATATATATATACCAATTAAACACCTTTTATTAAATTATACATTTATAGACACATAACATTAATGTTTTTGTAATAATAAGTGTGTTTAAACATGTTATGTCTTAAGAATGCATGGCTTTAGTAATGTTCAATACATTGTTTATCGTATAGTCAATGTAAACAATTGTGTACAAATTATTTTATATTGTCTTATAAACACAGGTTATTAATTTCCAGTTTTTAAAATGTAAATCAATGTGTACTTTTTGTTGTTTCATGACTTTTCGTTGTTGAAACTAATGTTGTTGTTTTTGTTATAACTACCGTCTTACGAAAAGTGGTATCTACAATTACCTTTATGAAAATAATTGTTTAAGTGATAATTATGAATAATACTCCGGTTTTCAATACCTTTCGTAACACATTTATAATAATTTGTAATAATTAATGAATAAATATGTATTTGTTAATAATGTATATGATGGCTGTTGATATCGATGTTATATACTTTCTTATGCTTAATTTCATAAAGGAATATAGAATAAAAACGTTAAACAAATGGATTACTGTGTTACATAAGAAACTGACAAACGCTGAATTACCAATTTTATCCATCTGGTATATTTTCAATAGTTTATTACTTGCAATAATTTATCTTCATATTTTGCGTTCGGTGATATTGAAATCAAAGGAAATATTTATATCCATGAGATCAATTTATTACCCGATTTGTGTTCACATTTTATGACCCAATTTGAATCTTTAAGTGGCTTTATATTTACAAAACTTATCTAGTCATAAAGAGTCCACTGTTTGAACGTATTTGTGAAAGCTCTTTGGTAAATAATGTTAAAAACAGTAAATCTTACATTCTGATACTTGAATAAGTAATTGTAGCCACTTGCGTACGTGTAACAATACTATAACAATATTGTCAATGACATTCCCTTTTAACCGGTTTACTCAAAATAAGTAGAACTGTATGCATCATTATAGTTTTATCATATATTCATGCAGTGTCAGGTTAATTTTGGCGAACTAACTCCAACATGGTTATTCGTGTTTTTCCTGATTGTTACTTTTAGAGAATACGGTAAATATATCGAGTCAAACAATCTTGCTTTATAAAGCGTTACATGACTCATTAGTAAATGCAAGCCACCTGCAACAATTTATTGTCGATTCGGGTGTCGCTTCGTTATTTTAAATGCAATGCTTTAAAAAGACGTAAAACCATTCACCGTAGAGAGTCAATTGATACAAGCGTGGGTCGTGTTAATTTATATATACCAGGTAGAGGAGATTGAAGAAATATACTTTGACTTGATCTTATGCGTCTTACATGGACTTATAAAATTGCTTCTTGTGATATTGTAAATATGGCCACATAAAACATATATAGCATAACATTACATAATATAATTGCTTACATCCCACCCTCACTCTGTAAATGGCGAAGTTTAAACCCCGTGGGATAAAACTAGCTTGATATACTTTTCTGTAATCTGTACACGGACATTTTTTTTTTAACCAAATTGATGTGTATATGTATTTATGGTAAGTATTATGTCAGTTTCATGGGTATTTTTCTTCATGTGCATTATAGTATGCTTGTTCGTTCTCATTCTGTTTGTACTCTTGCAGTTATTTAAGCAAATGTAGGTTGGTGTATGTTGTTTGTACTCAGCCTTAAGTATTATGTAATGGTGCACATTCATTATTTAATCGTGATGATGTACTGGAATGAAAATAATGAAGAATTGTCTTTCACGCTTATCTTCAAACAACATTACCTCCCTGCCGTAAATAGTATGCGGTGTTATGTAACGTACTCGTTTTAAAATAAATCGGTACCAATTGAACATTCAAACACGAGGGCTACAACATTGTCAGTGAAACGCAAAGGAAGCAGTTTAGGCTATGCAATTAAAAATAAGAACGTATAGCGGAATACATATATTACAATTAAAATTTGATTTATTATAGGTTATTTTCCATGGGGACTTATGTCATAAAGCATGAACGTGCACAACTTTTGCATATTTTCTGATATTATATATTAATAGAACTTGCAAGATATCGCCATATAAGTTCAAGCTAAGTACGCAGCGCGAAACAGATCATGTCATACAATGAAATTGGGCATATGAGTGTTTTCAATATAAGATGCTTATAGCGTTATGCCTTTGTTATTCACTAAATACATCTTAACTGTGAATACAATGAAAAGTTGACTTTTTCGGCTTAAGGTAAGGTGTCAATATTTAAATTAACACATTATTTCCACATATATTATTGGGAAAGGCCACACACCTCAGCTGACCCCAAAGCTGATTCAATGTATATATCAAACATTGGCAATTTAAGTAAAGCATAGTATAATGAGTGATGCCCATAGACTGATCAGACTCGAGTATATGCGATTAATTCCTTGAATGCATCGTTTGATAGGAAGACGGTTTGCACATGCGCTTAAAGAGGTTTTAAACCAGCAGGTGGTGCCCCGTATCAGATCAGAATCGCCCATCTCCCAAGTTTGACAAAAGGGATTGTCACGTACAAGAACCCATTTTATTTTTGAAGAATAATTTCTATTTCAAAAAAGATTTTCAGTCTAAGGAGGGATGAAACATATGTGAAAAGACCCGCCGAGTGAATTATATGGTCTTTCCTAAATATATTGTCAATGAAATCTGCAAGTGAAAAAGACTCGTTATTTATTTCTATTGGAAGAAAAGTCTCGTTGAAACATATGATGCCAAAGTCAATGAAGTTATTTTTGATGTATTCAAATTTATTAAGCATGATTCTTATATAATGAGGTAGAATCGAAAGACGAGAGCGTTCTTTAAAGGTATTCAACTTCCAGGGTTTGTTTCTATATCTCCAGAGTAACAGGGTAAAATAATCAGTAATCATTATTGCGCACATTATGCATCATTCGCCTTCCTTTGAAACTCATTTTTACATTTGGTAAGCTATGTGCTTTATTTAAAATTTAAAATATGATATGATACAATAGATATGTGATTATTATACATGAAGTGACTTTTTTTTTCGTTTCAGAATATTTGATCAGAATATGTTTTCTTACGATATGGCAGCCAAGTTGAAAAGAGGTTTCTGTCCATTGACAAACATGGCTGCCAGGGGTCGGGCTTATATGGCTTTTTTAGAACCTTGCCATCTGAACACTCTAGACTTCAAACCTTCTTGCATTTGTTCTTATGACATCTCGTTCAAGTTTGAAAATGATTCTGGTCAATACAAAACATGGCGTTCAGTGGGCGGGACGGTTTTTTTTACAAGACCGGTATGTATAACATGCGTAATCTGGCCATACATCAAATCCTTTTGACTGTTAAATACACATGAAGTGAAACCTCAGCTGAACAAGGCAGGGATAAAACCTTATTGTGATATGCGGTCCTTTACTTATGGCCAAGAACGTATTGCCAAACAGTGGGACACAAAACACATTTGACAAAACACACAGCACAGAACAAACGCATAAACATGACTGAAACTGGGTTCACCGCCTTTGAACGGTCAATTAAAAAACACACGGATTTTCATCTTGTTTTTAGGAGCTCCGAACCTCACACTTGACCTGAATTAGTAATAAAACATGTAAGTGTTTATACAAGTAAACCTGCAAATTCATCTCTAGGTTCTGAAAGAACTTGGTATGCTGAAGTGAATTGACAGTCGGTAACGAAGCTCTTAAGTTTAGAATAAAGGCACTGAAATATTGCGAATGAACCATGTGATAAGGCTGAAGTGCAGTGTGGTTTAAACAAAGAATAAGCTTTTGATAATATATGTCTTTAATTGTGTTAGTAACTTATAATTAAAAAGTTCATACAGTTTTATTTTTCTCATGCTTATATCTTGTTTTATTTTTCCACGAACGTTTTAATTTTCTATCATTTAAACAAATACTAAAACGGGTATATGACTTCCTTTCAGGAGCCTGACATCTTAAGACGTTTTATGTTACGGTATGTAGGAATAATGAAACTCAGAAGCATTTTCAGTATAGATATTATTGGTAACATCCGTTCGTCTTGTATTTGACCGATGGCTTATAAAGCACAGGCCAACTACAACATAACATTCAAAATACAATTATTTTTTAATGATGCCACAATTGTTAAGAGCACGTACCTTACATTGTATTCGATAAACGGCCCGTCAGTCGATCCATGCAGACTCAATACAGGTCATATCGGGGGAACGTGCATTGCATATGCGAACAAATGTTTATATTATTGCCGTCTCGATACATGTTTATGGAAGAAATATGAAAGTTAGAAGCTTTCGGGATTAAAGTGTTTTCTATTCTACATTTAGTAATTCACTTTAAGAGTTATATTGGTCAGAGTGTTTGGTATATTATCTCGCAAAAATAGATTGGTGAGTATATTTAAATATAGATCTTCAATTTGTGATCAGGGATATGTCCAGTTTTTTTCTATACAAATGTTAGTACAATATCTTTCGAACGCGTGTTTTACATTGCATTTTCCACTAGGGAAAGATCTTACTTATTTTACGCGTGTATTGCATTTGCCACTAGGGAAATATCTCAATAACAGTGCAATTCTGCACAAAGAGAATTACATTCCTTTGCCATCAGTGCTTTTGACAAATGAATGAGAAACGTCATTAAATAAAGTAGGCCAGCGCACTGTCTTTCATTTTAACAGCCGAAATAAGGCAGCCTTCCACAGTAAAAGCAATGCCGTTTCCCCAAAGTTATGTTTGTAAACAAAAACTAACATAATCAATCATCTTGTCTTATAAGTAAGATTATCTTACTGTTATTTCATAGCAATTGCTTGATTTGGAGTAATTAACTGCAGGAAACAGACAATCCAAACCGTTTGTATGATTGATAAATGTCCCTATCGATAGGAAAAAACTAGGCAAATTTCTCCCATACCAAGGGTAAAACAGAAAGAAGAGCATGTAGGCTGCTACTGCACTTGACTGAATCAATCACATCTATTTTAACGCTAGTAATAATAAATGTAGCTCTTGTGAGTCTTATAAGCGAGGTATGTGTGAAGATTGATCATACAAATTGTTTTTGATTGTTTTTATTTAGTTTTATATATATTAACTTTTATTAAAAAATTCATATAAACATACACGCGTGTATATTATGTATACAGATACCATTACAGTAAAATCATATACCAACAATGTATATAGCATGATATATTCATAAACAATTGTACAAATGGGTAATAATCAGTGTGTATTTTGTAAATTAATTTCTTGACAGAAAAAGGAGAGAAATGAAAAGAAAATAAGTTGCACATAGACAGAAACCGAGACAAAGAAAACAAATTCTGATGTACGCACCCGAACCTTTTTTCAATGACAAAGGTACAATTTATGTATAAAGTCATTAGTTGTGTATGCTTACGATTTTTTAAATTACTTTACATCGTTCTTTTTCTGTTTCAGTTAGTTTTATATTGTTGAATATGGAGTAAGCCCCCGATACACTTTTAAGTAATCCATTATAATTCGGTCACGTTGTTTTTACTTCAAGAGTTAATATGCTTATTTTATTCTTTTTCCAATCCAATACTTCCAAGAATAAAGTATTTACAATTCATTGTATCATGTATATTTAATATGTGCACTTAGTCTGCGTCAGATTATTTATCAGCATTTTTACATTGTCACATTCCCCCACAAAGATGGATGATTGTTTCTTCTTCTTGGTTACACAAAGTACAATTCTTATTGTTAGTTAAGTACATTTCATACAATCCAAAATTAGTTCACAATATGTGGTGATTAATTATATACTGGAACCACTGTGAGTAAATATCTCTTGTTATGTACAAACGATTTTTTTAAAATATATTCCCATGTATTTTCATCGTTATCGAGTATTCCCTATTTGTTTATGCAAATATGTTCTACATTCCTGTTTATAACACATTCATATGTGGGTCTAGATACACTTTATAGTTGATACAAAGTTAGCAAAGCATGACAGGGAAGGCAGAGGAACACTCACGTCTCTGATGTAAAATTCTAGATTTAAAGATGTAATAAACGTCTTCACTGAGTAAATGCGACCTTGATAATGAATAAAGTGTGTAGTATTACCAGTGTGTTGTTCAATTTGTGTTTTGCAAAAAAAGAAGCTTGAATCAATAACTAAATCACGAACAAATCTTATTCCTCTGTCATAAATTGCTTTAATTAAAAGGGTTCGTTACCGATGTTAAAATGATGATTGTAATACAATGGCATATTTAAGACACTATTTACATCTGAAGAATCTAGCAAGTCTTTAAACTGTTTGTAGCATGCAAACACTTCAAACCAGAAATCATTGTAAGTGAATTTTTACATCAGTAGCATAATATGTTCCTGTGTTAAAACATGTCCTATATCAAAACAGCGATTTCATAAAAATGGCACATTGGCTTTCACAACATGAATTCAGTTTGCTTATCCGTGCAAGATTTATTTTGTTTAAAATATGCATATATGTCAACCATATTTAATCCACCATTTTCATACTTGTACTAGAATGGGCCTTCTTATTTTATATGGTTTGCCATCCCACACAAAATCAAACATAAGTTTATTGATTGTATCAAGGATTTCCTTTTTAGCCTTCTTAGGGATTTGTATAGCATTAAAATAGTGAGTAAACAGTGTGAGCATAAATACTTTATAACCGTTATCCTAACTACAGTTGTAAGTAATTTTTTTTCCAATGATTGATAAGATTGATCGCTTTATCAATGTTTTCGTAAAAACTTTAATCAACCATACTTTGTAAGCTGACATCAAAAAGTATTCCTTATAATGTATATATGGTAACTCCCCGTGTTAATTTGTTTTTAGTTTTAATTGATTTTGAGCAATACTTTAGGGCTCCAATCCATATAACAATGGTTTTATAAAAAAATACTTTGAGTCCGGAGAATAAAGAAAAATCATGGATCATATCCAATGCACAGTTATTTGAGGTACCAGAGCCGTCAAGTAAAAAAAAACGTATCGTCAGCAAATTGCGAAATTGTATATTCTACACCGTTTATAGCAATGCCTTTAATATCAGAGCATTGTTTTATTTCAACCCATTTATGCCTAGTGGACTCTCCCATCCTTCTAAATTGGATCAAATTATTTCCAAAATTAGGGATGTCTAGTATATTTATTTCTATATTAAGAATATTTCTTACAGAAATTCCTTTAAGCAAACAGAGCAGACCCTGATGAGACGCGTCTCATCTTGGTCTACGCTGTTTGACAAGGCCTTTTTTCTTGACGCTAGGCATACATGGGTTAATGAATAATAATTCCACGCATAGTATAAAATATAAGATGAAAGGTTATTGATTGTTATTGTAAAAGCCCAGAATGTACAATTGTCCGGTATACTTTTAACCCTGAAAAAAAAAACAATTAGTTTTATAATTATATAGTTATTAATACATCGACTTTTCAATAATAATAATCACAATTTCAAAGGATGCATTTACAACAAATAAACGTCATTAAAGCTTTCAAACCAATGACTTTTATAAAACCCCGTATATAAAGCTACTTTTCAGATAGAAACGTTTATTTCTCAATTAACATTCAGCAAATAACATTCTATTGGATAAAACTAACGACGGGTTTTATAGGCATTATTAGAGTGTGTATTTTGTCAATAACATTGACAGCCTATGCGCATTAAACACGTAAATGTAGACAAACATGTCGGATAGTCTTAATACAACAGATTCGTCGACTGACAAGTTGGATTCTACAGTACAACTCATTAACGCGATTGTTGTGGTGTTATTGGCCATCGTTACATTCGTTGGTAATAGTCTGGTCATCATTGCTTTTTATTTGTATCCGCGTCTACACATTTGGAGTAATTATTTTCTTGTAAGTTTGGCGGTAGCTGATGCGTTGATAGGCTTTGTTACGATGCCTGTGTACAGCGTGTTCCAGTTATTTGATTACTGGCCGTTCGGAGCTATGGTGTGTGATATTTGGTTGTGTCTGGATTGCACTTTGACCAACGCATTTGCGGCGCACCTTCTCGTCATTTGTTGGTATAGATACCAGGCCGTCTCCAGGCCTATGGACTATTGGACAAGGCAATCCCCAAAGAAGGTTTTTATTATGATATCTATTGTCTGGGTTGTTCCGGTTTTGCTTTGGTCGCCGTGGATCATTTCATGGCCATATATCGAACGAAAAAGGACGGTTCCCGCATCAGACTGTTATGTTCAGTTTCAGTATACGTATCCTATTCTTACAATATGCACATCGGTGATCGCATTGTATATACCAATGACGTTGATGATGGTTTCGCACATATGCATATATTGCAAGATTGAATTACACATTAAACACTTAGCTACCCCTAAATCTAATGAAAGTCAGTGTAGCAATTAGCGTATTGAAAACAATGGAGGTATTACTTACCAAAGAGAGGCATCAACACGTTCATATATATTTCAAATATGTTTAATTGGAACATTTGGAGATGTTGATTGCGAAATTCCGACTTCTGGAAATACACCAGGACGCTCCGCCGAAATCGCGACAGTGCATCGAGAAATGATGTCATCAGATTCAAACAAGTCAATATAACGTCTGTCATAACTGAGACAATCAGTAATGGTCAAAATAGTACAACCAACATGGATGAACATGCCATTGTCTCGAACAAGGACCGCCTCCATTCCCGCCGACAACAGACGCAGAACCGCAGATTAGCCAAAGTTGTCAGCGCCATTCTCATATCCTATCGTATCACGTGGACGCCATATCAAGTGCTGGTGTTGCTGTGGCCTTTTTGTCCCACGTGCTTCAACGACAACGCCTGGTATATTGGTAAGCTGTATAATGCACAAAAGGACGTGTTATTATTGCTATATTTAAGTTAAATATAACACACATTGTATGCACATAAATGTAGAATTGACTTGCTTCCAATAGGAAAGTGAATATCATTAAAATAAAATATCGTTCAGGTTCTGGAAGGAAATAATAATAGTAATATACCAGTTACTATATGTGTTAAATGACTATCATTGAAATAAGATCAAATGACACACTTTTCATTCAGTGAAAACGTCTTCCGAATAAGTAGTGAGTGCTTTGTTTCAATGTTTAATTCAGTCGTGTTTAATCTCGAAGAGTAAATGCATGCGCTATGAGTATTAATTATATGAAATAATTGAACTAAAGTTTTATCAATTTCTATCGTCACGGAATGTACTATATCTATGATATATCAATAAGATCAGACATTGGCATATACAGCATATGTTTAAATATATTTTATGCATCTTGATTCTGCGTGTCTTCTTTTCAGCCTTATGCTTATGCTACATGAACTCCGCCATCAATCCGTTCCTGTACGCGCTCTGCAACATCAACTTGCGGCGGGCATACCTCAATATTCTCACCAGTCGTGATCGAAAACCACTGAAATAAATGATCAATAAACAATTGTTAAAGTGTAGCATACATTTATACAAACAAACCCAGTATCATAATAAAATGGTTTACCCATT
Source organism: Dreissena rostriformis (assembly GCA_007657795.1). NCBI lineage: Eukaryota > Metazoa > Mollusca > Bivalvia > Myida > Dreissenidae > Dreissena > Dreissena rostriformis. The sequence goes on along the minus strand of VMBQ01003552.1, from coordinate 10,515 downwards.
TTTAAAATCACTATTTTATTTTAATCGCTACGCTGGTTTTGTTTTTTTGGTCATTCAATTTTATTTCTGATAACATATAGTGTACAGTTATACGAACACACATAACGCTTTGAGAATATTCGTTTTAACACATACCACTGAAATAAATATTGTTTAAGAATATTGTTGATTGGAGACAAGAAAGAGATAGTTGTTCTATGTTTAGTTGAGTCTACTAAAAGGACATTATTAATACAATGTTGTCGTGTTCATGCGGCTGTGTTTTCTTATAATGTGCTCCATCTTTGTCTTAACAATTCATTTGTGTGTTTGATGAGTGATTTCGTTTCCTCTATTTTAGGCTATGGGTAAAGTAACTCATATATTGTCGAAATGAAGGGGCGATGCTTCGCAATCATGTGTTGTGTAGAATCGGTACTTGCCGAACAGAGAAATCGCGCATGTTTGACTCTGAAAGTTAACATTTAACAGATATGCATTATTTTGTATAATGTGTGTGATTTATTTATTTTGGAGTATAGTATCTACAGTAATTGATGGGACTTGAAAGAAAAGTTGGTTGTTGTGTTGTGTGCTTGTGTTAAGTAGTGTCGACTTTTCAACACATGTTATTTATGTAGATCTAGAAGAGTTAAGTAAAAGTGAACACTATTTTGCATAATCAAGTTGTAACTGTTATGTGATCAATAAAGTATTCAGGTGTTGTATATTATATTTATCCGAGTGAAAGAGATTGTTTCCATTCTACTGGGATGCTCTTGACGAGTGAGTAAAAGTCTAAAATATACTTTTAATTATAATTTTATCTATCTTCCTATGCCGAAATAAATCTATCTATCTATCTTTGTGTTAATATCATATATGTCCAGATTATTTCAAATAAATAAAATGTTTTATTTCGAAAATCGTAATGATGTTCTACAGATTACATACCTCTTGAATGCGATTCTTTAAAATAGAACATTTGATTGTAGCATTGTCTATACGAATTGTCAAATATTATTTGTTTTGAAATTGTATCTATCTTTGCTGCGTTATATGCTGTTCAGACCAGACTTCAAGCATTTGTTGCAAACGTATTGACCATAGATTTGTTTTTCAACATTTGCATCAAACTTTAGTACTGTTCATTATCCGTGAATCTTTTTCGTGAATGAACCCAACAAGTTTTAATGCATCTAAAGATCATTCAATATTGAGCATTTTTAATCCGCATTTTTTATATTATTTAACTATTTGATTCCTTGCAATTGTGTAGGGTTTTCCGTCCCAAAGAAAATTGAATAACATCGAAAATTCTTGAACCTTGAAAATATTTATTTACGGATCTCTCTGCGCAAAAGAATTTGTTTATACAATACAACCGTCTGACAACCGCCTGGTGTTTCAGAATATACAGCAAGCTAAAATCTGTGTAAAACACTTCAGTTAAGATTCACGGCTGGGTATTTCAATGAAACTATCAGGCTTAAGGCTGGTCTCGTCAACTTAAACAAAATTAGCATACAATTGTTATGAACTAAAAAACAAACAGTAGATGAATATTAAATGTGTTGTTCTCAATAACGTTGTTTTAAATTTCGCTATACGTCGTAAACCATCTTCGCCGCACACGTCTTCGAAAACATTGTTTAATAAACGTTGCCGCGAGCTACGCTAAATAAAAAGACAATACAAAACAACAGAGCTGTCATCCCGAAAGCTTTTCTTTGTGATTAAAACATGGTACAAATCTATATAAGGTATACGTAAATGATTCCCGATTCGGAGCCAGAATTTGTACCATACAGCGTAATTATGGAAATTTGTAGAGATAAAAAAGTTTTGGAAAAACCGTTATCTCAGGTTACTCATGTGTCAAACATTCTCACAAAATGCACTACTTGAATCGGAGAACAGTGAAGACGATTTCCATCCGGATCTCTGATATGGTATTTTCGTTCTTTGTAAGCGAGAACTTTTTAGTCACTAAAAGCGACGCATCCGATATTGCAAAAAGTATTTTTGTAAGTGTAAGGTTTATTCGTGGGAAGTTGTCATTTCTTGTAGCATGTGGTTAAGGTCACTTTAATTAATCAAACAACGAAGGTGTTAACCTTTGTGTTTTTTGCGAATGAAAATTATTTCAATTCCTACATGAACTTACTTTTGATGCAATCATATCCAAGGCTTCGTTATGCATTTTGCTTTAAATAATGCAAATGGAAAATGACAATTTTAAGTTTTTGTTTTTGTTTTTGTACATACAATCAACGAATATCATATTAGTTTATCTATGACAATATCTTACATTTAATTTAAATTAATACAATATGTGTTATATATTACAGTATAAAGAAATGAAACTCCAGCTGCTGGAGCAGTATTGAAATCTTATTACAAACAATTAGTTGGTCCTTTATTTATGGCAAGCGATTGCCGAAACAGTACAAAACAGCACAATACAGCACAATACAAAACAACATAAACACAAATAAGAATAAAGCTGGGGTCACCGCCTTGGAACGGTCAATGCAAAGCATTGGGGGTTTAAACCTCACACTTAACACACAGGAAATAATTGTTATTTAACCATCGACTAGACGATGCACAAATCGTGTATTAGATACTCAGTTGAAAAAAAGGAAAAAAACTCTCAGGCAGATATAATATTGTGTTGGAATGCGTCGTATACCCTGTAATTGTTCCTCCTATATTACATACGTTACTATTTATTTTATCTGCAAAACCTTGACAGCGTATTAGTGTTTGTAAACTTGTTTTCTTAATGAATTTCTGTAAACATGTCCATATGTAAATATGTACTTGGAATCTGTTGTGTGTAAATTCGCAAACATTATTGAATGGACATTTATATACACGTGATGTACATTTTTCTTTGTCACGTTTTCAGAAACAGTAATACGTTATAATGCGTGTTCATATTAATGTGTTTGAACACAACTGATGTTAAATTACACATATATGCTGTATTTTTTATTTATATATATGCACGTATAATATTCAATAAAATCACGTGATAATCGTTAAATGTGTAGGAAGTCCACACAATTAAAATCAAACTGTTACGGCTCAAGGAGGCAACGAATCAAACGTAGTATTCGGTATTAGGCTCACAATATCCGCCATTGTGACACTTTGTATGTATATTTAAGAAGAACTGAAATAAATAACAACAATAAAAAATAGACAAGCTATGTTTAACGTTAAACACAGTTCAAATTAAATAATACAGACAGATCATTGAGATATTCCCCAAAAATCGTTATATCTAATGCTAAGCTGAAATTAAAAAGTAGCAGATGAAGAGAAAATAGTTTTATGGTTGTAGCAATCATCACCAAAAGAGTGCCAATAACGAGATCGGTCCGTCATCGATCCGACATCGCGGTTTTAAATGATGATAAACAAAAATAAAGCTAAAGAAATGAAANAAAATACACATATATATATATATATATATATATATATAGTATACAGCACATACTCTAACTGTAAACATCTTCTATATATTGTTTAACATACATGTACTAAGTAATATAATAGAAAAGATATGTATTGAAATATTATAACGGAAGCCAACAACGTTTGGGTTAGGCCATCCACGAACATATTATTTGTCAGTAACCACCCGTGGAATCAAATTCGAACACAAACAACAAATATCTTCTACTTATTGGTTTAATTTCCGTTTCTTAATCGCAAATACAGTCCATTCCCTTGGTATATTAGGGGAAAATCTTGTTTCCGATTTGTACTGATACCTTAAAGATAAAGTAATATATTATAACACCATTACCGTAACCACAAACATGTAACTCTTAATCATAGATATCTGAAGATCCGAATAATGTTTAAAAATGCATGGTAAATATGTACATTAGTATTTGTTGATTTGATTTGTTTTCGATTATCGGCGCTTCAAAGGGGGTTATCAAATATATTTTACAAACGATTTAGATATATTGAAATTGTTTTTACACTTTGTTCACGTTGTTGAAAATCCAATTTCGTTGCAGCTGTTGCTATTATATGTTCCTCATTTAACGCCTTACACATCGCGATGATCGTTTGATGCAAAATGCATTTAGATTTCCACAGTCTGTAAAATGGAAACATTGACCTAATATCTATGAAATAAACAAGAAGCTTCATTGGGCGCATTTTGTCGAAGACAGCATATAAATTCTTGATTTGTATATGTAATATAGCATAACTTCATACACCGTCACTCATATTCTGGTAGATGTATGCGACAGAAATAACACTGTAATTGTTCGAAAGAGTGTAGAGTCGATATTTATAGGATGGACTTGCAAAATCATTGGAAGGCTAAATGTCAACGCTTTCCTTATACTCATTAGAGTATGAATAGTCGTGTAAGGAATAAAGATCATATCGGCATCCTTTCTTTCGACCGACTCAAAATATTTTGAAGTATTTTGTATACGATACCTCCCAGGGGACATTCATACCAAATATAGTTGATTTCCCCCTAGAAGGTTCAGAGGAAATGACCTTGAAATTGTTAGTCGACTACGGCGAAGACGGAAGAAGACGGACGACGACTGACTTACTCTTAAGTAATCTTCGCTCAGGTGAGCTAAGCATGAATATTCGTTTTTTGAACAAAAAAGTAAACGTAAACCTATTCTTTTGAACAAAAGAACAAACACTATTGTACGCGTTATATAAACCGTTATTACGGGAAAAGTGTGTATAAGATCAATATACATAACGAATGAAAACACAGATTAAGGGGTGTTGCTGCAATTTTGCTTTTTTTTCTCCATCTAATAGATTTTGTTCAAAATTTATATTCAAGTGCTACATACAAATACTTTATGAAAAATGAAATGAAAACATAGGGTCACCGGCCTTGTTTTGATTTCAGTCACCATTATATAAGATGTATTTTTTTCATTAAAACTGAAAAATCTCTAATTGCATAAAAATGATTAATAACCTATGAAATTGGAAACATGTAGATATTATATTAGCTAAGATACATCATATACCATTTAATTAAACCACAAACTACCAAACAAATGAAGAACACAAGTTAAATTTTAAGAAATTTAATTTATATAATTTTTATGTCACCTAAAAAAAGGTTATTGGTTTTAATATTTTTACCACAAAAATGGAATTTAAAAAAGTTATATCTAAAAACTTTCTGCGAAACTGCTCAAATATGTTCATCTACGTATTGTTATCATGAAACAAAAACAGTAAAAAAGGTGGTCATCGCACTTTTAACAGAGATTTTGTTTTTTAACTATCCCTACCGTCTATGTCAAATTTCATAAAATATAGCAATTTGGCTAAACCCGAGTACCGGTACATAGATTGCTAGAAATATGCATTAACCTTAGCAATTGTTTACAATCTTAACTGGGATCTCAACAGCTTACCAAAAAAACAACAACAATAATACAATAATAAATCACAAACATAAGACAATACGGTATCAAACTCGACCGTAATCATCAATAACTTACAGGGACTTGTTTACAGATTTTGGCATGTTTTGAAGTTAGTGATAAATGCTTTAAATTGATAAATATAAACAACAAAACTAAAGAGCGCCAGAACAAAATTAAAGAAAGAAAAAAAAAACAACAACATATTAGCCGAACCTGGGATCAAACCACTGACGTTTGTTTTATGAACCCACTTTGTAATATGTGATGATTATGATAACAAAAATATTGGGTTGTGATAATAGCGAATCGGTGTTGCTATAAATATATTATCGGTAATATAAACTGCCGCAACACCCCTTTAAAACATTACACGTATTTGGCAGAAATTACATATCACAAACAAACGTTAGTTTCTAGAACCAACTAAAACACTCAACGAGTATACATCGATGTCACAAGATATATGAATTATGCTTCTGCAATACCGAATAACACATCTATAAAAAAAAGGTTTTACAGCAAAAAGAAAACTGACGTCAACTAAGAGTTTAAATTGCTAGCGGAAGACACACGTCGATAAAGAGTGGTACAACTAATAACGCGAATACATTAATATTAAGACATTTTTAACAATGAATTATTATACAAAATCAAATACTAATTGTGTTTCAATTAACGATAGAGTGCAAAGTGCAACTTATATAAGCTCTATGTCAGTATATATTAACTGTATATATGTGTCCATAATTAAATTGATTCTGAAGCAGCTTCAAAATCGTGTTCCTTGTCTTCATCAAGACAATTAGAGCTCTCAGGTCTTTGATAGTCCATGCAGTCCTCAGCAAAGTACAGGATGTGCCTAAGCGCAAGAAGAGCCATTATGTTAACCCCGTCATCCAGCATCACTTCGTGTTCGTAGTTCTTCACCGGAAATACGTTATTCTTTGGAAAGCCGAGCATTTCAGAGACTTCCTGGACCTTTTCTCAATCACTGAGCTCGAGTACACGGTCTCTAATTGTTGACCCACTGCTTTGTCTTCTTTGTCAATTTTGGTCAGGAGAAGTGCTTGGGGTATTTCTGCGTATAGTGAGAGTAATAAGTTAAGATGTATTGTCTCCTAAATTAAAGCATAATAAAACATGTTGTATGTTGTACATGCAACTATTAAGGTTTTAGTATGTTTGTGAAAATAAAGGTTCACATTAATCAATTGGAAGTATGAGTGCACATACTGTATACATTTTAAACGTACTGAAATATAACTAGATTGATAGCGAGTCAGGCCCATATACGTACCAATCCGCGTGGCTTCAGTCCGGAAACGCTTGATTTTGTCGATGATTTAAGGGTCAAGCTCTTGTATTCCAGATGCATCGAGCACAAACACCACGCAGTGAACTTTGTCTTGTAATCCTGGCGTCGTCACAAAAACAGGATCGTTGAAAGCAATCGGTTTCTCTGCATTGAACTGAATCAAATTTAAAATAGATGATAAGATTATCCATATAATTTGCCAAAGTGATAAGCATGATAAGACAGAGTGTCGCGCGCAAGAACAAAGTCACTTGGTGAAACGTCAAGGTCAAAATGCAAGGTCAATGACAAATTATGAAAATGTGTACATGAAACTATCCGGAGCATAACTTTGTTCAGGTGAACGGATTTTCAAATAACTTGGCAGAAGTAATCAACACAACAAGGCAAAGTATTGCGCGCAAGAACCAGGTATCTTGGTCCATTGTCAAGGTCAAGATTCCATGTCAATGGCAGATGTAGGTCTTTTCAACAATATAGATGGATTTTTTTAAACTCCGCAGAAGTGATCCGCATGACGAGACGGGTAGTCGTGCGAAAGAACCATGTCCCTATATCCTCGGATAAAGTCACGATTCAAGGTCAAAGGTCAAATAAAGTTATTTTCAATTCATTTAACAAGTAATTTTCATGATAAAAATTAGTCGCACACCAGTAGCAAAGATCGAGGTCAAAGTGTAAGATCAAACGTAAAATTTGTGAAATAAGTAACAAACACTTTGTTCGCAGCATACGTTTTGCAGTAAAGTAGATTTGTAAATAACTTGGAGGAATCGACCCGCATGTCGCGTGCAAGAAACTTGTCCATTAACTTAACATTAACTTAAAATGGGACCTGCTTGATGAGAAGAAGGATCATACACGAATACAAAGCGCCGAGGTGTTATGTCAAGGTAGCAATTCAAGGTCAAAGTTCGAATTAAGGAAATTAGTACTGAACACTTAATCCGGAAAAAAAACCTTTTAGGATGGATTTTTTTTCACAATTATTGATAAAAGTAATCATCATAATTGGCCAGAATGTCACGCGCAGGAACCGGGTTACTAGGTCTAATACCACAATACCAAATACAAATTTCAATGTCAAATGTCAACATATATTATTGGGCAAATACAAAATAACATTGAGTGATTTAAAAGCATTCTGAGCGGCGCACACTTTAACCCTGTCCCTAGATCAATTTGTTTACCAGATTTGAATTTGGCCCAGATGGTGTCAAGATAAATATATTGACCCAGCTTTTCAAAGATTTTAACAAAATGTGGCTTCGAGAGTGTAAACAAAAAACAAGAACGATGCACTACACTTGACGCATCGGTCATAGACTGACCACAATTGTTCACATTGAGGAATTCGTGTGAGTCTTATTCTAAACCATAATTTCCACTTTAAATTAATAGCTTTTTGAAAATACCACAATTTTAAATATATTTTTGTTTTGATAATTGTTACGAAATTTATTGATTTAGTGGTCCTAAATACTTTCATAGCTGTAGCGAAAGGTATTCGAACATACATAACTATTTTAAAGACATCTGTTTACAAATTAATCAATTTGCATTTGTCCAAGTTTTGTCACAGAAAAACATCATAAAACAAAGCTTATGTAATCAAATTAAACAGAACAAATTCCTGCAGATATTATAATGAGGTCCTGTTTAGTTGTTACAAAGAAACATTGTTAATACATAAAAAAAGAATCCCAGTATTGGATAAGTCTAAACGACGCCTACGAAGTATTTATTTTCAAAGAGCAGTGTAGTAACCTTGTATTTTTCTGGGATATGACCATTCAACAAAAAGTTGAACTCCATGATGTCAATACCCTGATCAGGCTCCAGTCCCCTTGTGTCGCACAGTCGCATATTGAGCGTTGATTCACGATTGGATTGTATCAAATGTGGCTTGTACTGAAATTATAGCTGCGGAATTATCAATATATTGATTGGAAATTGACTCTTACATAGGTAGGATATACGTATATCTTAATACATGTGATTTGGACGTTCGATGTTTTGCGATATAACTTGATGAGCTTGTGTATATATGTGCTTTTTTGCTTTAAGCAATACTTAAAACAAAGATGGCGCCATCTTAAAGCCAATATTTAGGGAAATGATAATTTGCCCCATTGAGGCACACATGTCAAGAAAAATCCTGTTAATGTATTTTATACTTTTTAATGTGTGCGACTTCAACGCGTTCATTTTGCTTTACACATATAAAACGAGTATCCCTACTATATCACATAATAATGTTGTTTTCATTTAAAGTGAATAACGGATGCGTTTTGTGAATTTGTAAAATCAAAACGAAAATTGTGTCTGCCAAAATGGACACGTTATAAAAAGCTAATTTAAAACAAAAGGAACACTGAAAATAAACTAACAAGTAATTTTATATAACTTTAAATGCTCACAATAGCGAGCTGTTCAATGAACTAGGTTTTTTAAAACTACCACAACTATACCGAAGTGGTCATGCTATGCTTTCCTTCTCCGCAAATCGCCCTCTGAGTGATTCGTCCTCTAAAGACCGCGTTGATGGTGTTGCAAAAACTGGACTTTCCGGAACCAACTGGACCAATCAGGACGATGCGATAATCTTGAATCTTCAGACTCGGGTTCGGTTTGATTGACTGAACTTCTTGCATCAGCTCTTGCGTCAACTAGTTAATAAAATAAGGTTATAATTTAATCGCATATAAAATGAAAATAAAAACACATAAGAAATCATGGCTCCAAACTTCGTGTAACCTTAACACAAACAACTACAGGGTTTTATTTCAGGTAAGGCGGTGAACGAATGAACGATTGATCATTTTAAACTAGCTTCAGTGAAATAATCAGGTTTGATAATGTCACTCCTGCTTGCTGCATATACTTTCAGGACAGACATAATACATCAATTACATCTGACTTTTGTATATTACACAAATAGTACCACAATTAAAACTCGGAATATATTTTGAAAACCATTCTCTCATAAAAGATTTATGAGGGACAGAAATTCTAAAATGCTTTAAATATATCATAATCGTAGACGGATGTTTGAAATAATATATACATATAATATTTAATATTAAGTTAAAAGATAACTAATATGAAGACAAACATTTATATAAAAAACCCATTTAAAGATAATTTATAAGACACAATTTAAGATAATATGATATTTATTTGTTAGATACTTCTTTAAGCGATTTGCTTAAAAATAGCAAAACATCTCATCCTTCTAGTAAATATGACTTGTTAAACAATACAAAACAAAAAGTTACATACGATAAAATAGCATGACAGTCTTTAGAGGGTTAAATAAACCAACCTTCTTATTCCATTCGGGTACTTTCCGCCATTCCAGTTTCGTGGCCTCTTGCATCGAAGGTTTAACTGCATATATTCATAAAACGAATATTCATTGAAATATGTATGATTAGAAGTAGTATTATAAGAAGAAGTAGCTTCGTAAGTAAACGGAGTAGAAGCCGGAGTAAAACTAGCAGAAGTGATACTAGCTGTAGAATGTAAAATACATGTGATAATACTTATAATACATGTATTAATAATATTAGATGGATAGATATATAGATGGATGAATAAATGGATGGATGGATGGATGGATACATACTGACCAACAGACATACATACAGAGCGACATACAGAGAGACAGATACACATACTTACAGACAGATTGACAGACATACAGACAGACAGATATACATACAGACAGACAGACAAATATAGAGAATACATGGTTGGTGCCGAGATGGAGAA
>VMBQ01003551.1:26731-102532 GCA_007657795.1 Dreissena rostriformis | reverse complement strand
TACTGCTTCAGGTCACTGTGACCTTGACCTTTGACCTAGTGACCTGAAAATCAATAGGGGTCATCTGCCGGTCATGACCAATGTCCCTATGATGTTTTGTGATCCCAGGCCTAAGCGTTCTTGAGTTATCATCCGGAAACCATTTTACTGCTTCAGGTCACTGTGACCTTGACCTTTGACCTAGTGACCTGAAAATCAATAGGGGTCATCTGCCGGTCATGACCAATGTCCCTATGAAATTTCATGATCCTAGGAGTAAGGGTTCTTGAGTTATCATCCGGAAACCATTTTCCTATTTCCAGTAACTGTGACCTTGACCTGTGACCTTGACCTTTGACCTAGTGACTTCAAAATCAATAGGGGTCATCTGCGAGTCATGATCAATGTTCCTATGAAGTTTCATGATCCTAGGCCTAAGCGTTCTTGAGTAATCATCCGGAAACCATCTGGTGGACGGACCGACCGACAGACCGACCGACAGACCGACATGAGCAAAGCAATATACCCCCTCTTCTTCGAAGGGGGGCATAATAATTGTTAAATGCATGTGTATCTCATGGAGCTGCACATTTTGAGTGGTGAAAGGTCAAGGTCATCCTTCAAGGTCAAGGTCATCCTTCAAGGTCAAAGATCAATTTTTATTTATTTTTGTATTATTTATTTTTTTCAAAGCCGCGCGGTAGGGGGCATTGTGTTTCTGACAAACACATCTCTTGTTTATTATTTTTTACAGGTGTTTCCTTGAATTGCCCTAATTATTGCAAGCACTTTAGGCTATGTAAGTTCTGATTGATGCTGAGTTACTTTATTTTATGTAATATTCCACAAATTTTACCAACCCAAGTAGAAATTATATCATAAATTGTGGAGAAATTTCACTTGTTAATACATGTAATAAAATTATGGCTTTTGATAAAGTAAACACTGGAACTCTAGAGCTCTGTCAGGAAAGAAATTCTTGTTCTTATCCACCAAATTTATAACAGACAAACAACTATTAACACAAAATGATCAAAACTGGGATCACATCCTTGGAACTGGGCCCGTATTCACCAATCAATGCTTAGACTTAAGTCTAAAAATAAAGAATATTCTTAAAACTGTAACTCGCTAAAACTCCTTGAAAGTCAAGTCTTGCATGGCAGTTAACATCTTTCATTGTATAATAATTTGTTAAGAACAATATTTTAATGAAATAAGCAACATTTTGAGCATTTATATATGCAAACTCTTAGGTATATTTATGGAGTCTTAGACTATTCTTTATTCTTAAGTCTAAGAATTGTTTGGTGAATACGGGCCCTGGAAGCAAGTTGGCATGTGTACACTTTCTGCAGTCAATAATCAATTTCCATCAACAGTCTCTGATAATGTCACTCAATAAATATCACATTTGTCCGGTATGTGTACTCTATCATAGACATTTGTGTGCATTCTGAGAAAACTGAGCATATTGCATGTGCGTAAAGTGTCGTCCCAGATTAGCCTGTGCAGTGCGCACAGGCTAATCAGGGAGGACAATTTCCGCTTTTATGGAATTTTTCGTTTAAATGATATGTCTTCTTAGCGAAAATCCAGTTTAGGCGGAAAGTGTCGTCCCTGATTAGCCTGTGTGGACTGCACAGGCTAATCTGGGACGACACTTTACGCACATGCATTATGCCCAGTTTTCTCAGAACGCGACTTATTTGTCTGGTATGTACTCTATCATAGACATTCAGAGATCAACCAGTTTGTGGCAGCAACAGTGGATACCAAGGGAGTAACAGGCATTCAATCAGATGTCATTCATGATAATAAAATCAATGACGAGCTATTCTATGAGTATGTAAAACTATTATCACTTATAAGGTGTCTATCCATAGAGTATTAGTTATAAATGAGTAAAACTATTATCACTTAAGTTATGAGAGGTGTCTATCCAGGGGGTTTTCTGCTATGTAAAAAAGGCCCTAAAACGTACCCGATCCCAAAGCAAACGGACCCTATCCCAAACCGAAATTATAAAAAAAAATCCCAATTTCCCTCCAATTTTTTTTTTTTTTTTTTTTTTTTTTAAANATGATTATTAGATTCTATATTTCAATTTTATTTTTGTTAAAAACCTACAAAATATATAACCATAATTTATATGATTTTTATCCAAAATGGCCAGGAAAAGACCTCTTGTGTCAATATTTGTGGTCCTTTTAGTCGATAAAAATAACCCAAATTTGCCACTTTTATCGGTTAAAAAATTCAAATTTGACAAGACTCCTTTTCCCAACACCCAACATGGCTGGAAAAAACCCTGCTATCCATAGAATATTAAATACATTTATAAACTTACAAGTGGAGAATATTTAATCAGTATCCATGGAGTATTATTTATCAACTTACGAGTGGAGAACAGTTTATGAGTTGAAACATTGCTTGATGTTTCGTAGCTTTACGATTTGAAAAATAAAATTGTGCATATAATAGCCTTTCAAAGAGTTTACTTATATTAAACAATTTATTTGTTATAAGTTTATATGATAGATTAATCCTTCTTAACTACAAAGAGAGACAACTTTGTGATGAATGTTATTGGTTTCTAATTTATCTCCCTTAGATATTAATCCACTACTGCTTCTAACATATTTTCTCTTAGGCAATCGCTTAATGCTTTAACAGTCCCTCAGGACTCTAACATACATCATTTCTGAGTTTTTGTGAAATCTTCTGAAATTCAGTGAAAACCTTGTATGAATAATTTAATTAAACCTTAGCCTGCAGACAAAATGACACATAATGCAGCCCAGGGCAATAATTATTGGACATTTATGGAATATGGAGACAATTAAGTTTTGGTTAATCAAATTTTCAGGCTTTATAGCATGCTCATACGTTCCAAGTGAAGCGTAATTCATTCAAGCAGACGAACACAACACAGAGATCTATTCATAACAAATTATTTTCTTGATTAACACAAAATTTTGAACAAAATGACGATACAGACCGGACCATCATATTGGAGGCCCTATAATAACTGTAAGAAACTCTGAACTTAACTGCTTTCTGAACTTCATAAACATTATTTTGCTGGCTTTTTATATCGTTATGGCAGATGGTTGTATTATAAAACTTAGTCAGTTATTCTCAAACATCTGTCAGTCAATACATTAAACGCAGACATTATTTTTTATACATGACGGGCAACTTACTTTTTTTAGCTTGAAACAATTCAATGCAATAAAAATTGAATACAAATTGGCGACCATGGATCAATAATGATTTAATTAATATTCATTATTATATATATATATATATAAGGCATAGGAAATGATTAAATTCAGGCTCATAATAATACATAATGCATTAAAAGTGTGTCATGTGAGCAATGTTATGTAATGATATATCATTTTATTTAATGAATGTAGTAGGTACACATGACACGAAAAGTACATATTTCTGGGCTCGTTACTCTTTAGATGGGCAACCAACATACTAAAGATGGTTGCCCGTGCAGGCAACCAATAGTAAAAAGTTAGTTCCCATTCTTGTATAGGATTCAAACCATTAGTTATGACTCATAAAATTTTTAGATTTCTAGTCTAAAGCAAATACATGAGAAAGCCATAACCATAGAATGACTTTCTTCAGAAAGCACTTGAAAGATTAACAGACTGTGCAATGGCTGAACAGATTGTATGCAGACTGAATGCAACATTGATGAAATTAAACGGGATTCTAATCCTCCCTTGGGATGTATTATTTAGCAGGACTGGACAAATCTATCATATTACATTAAATGTCATAAGTAGAAAACTTCATCAATGAACAGTTATTAATTATTCAAGTATAAAGGGAAGTCACTGATGCCTGGTTCATTGCATAGTGGTGTCCCTTTGTCAGCTATATACACGTATTTTAAAGGATGGAAGATCAATGTGAAACAAATTCCCCAGCTCTGTCATTATGATACTTTGTACGAAATATAAAATGCCTTTCCTTTCATGTATTAATCAGACATTGCATGTTGATGCAATTTAAACAGTGTTAGTATTTTCAAGATAAAATAACATGCAAAGTAAGGAACATCAGAACAGGAGAATTTAGCAGGGCTTTTAAATGAAATAATTAAATGAAACATTAACTTGATGCAATTGTATCTCAAATGAAGGCAATGCCCAAAGGATCTACTGGCAATAGATAGGGGCAATTTTCATGGAAAAACAACAACAATCATATTTCTCACTAAATTGAATTTGACTCACAATAAGCAGGTCTAAATAGTGGTTACCATTGAAAAAATCATTTCAACAAAGTTCTGAAGAATTGTGATCATACTTACTTGATTTACTGCAAATCGTCCCCATGTTGATTATAGCCAAAACTGTATTCCAGCTAAATCTTACTGTCACATATAAAATTGAATGAGTTGTAATATTTCAATTTACTTATTCCTTTAAAGTCCTTAGTGAAATGCAATTTTTTTTACTTTCACAACACAAAATTGTGTTACATGTATATGTACATGTATTGCACACATGTCATTTTCATTCACAAGATTATGCTTTTCACTGATGAATAAGAGCTATATTGCGTAAATGCCCGAAACAAGTACGTTTTCTGACTGTTGTTTCCATAGATGTAACAGAATCGCCAACTCTCATGATGTAAATGATTTCATTAATTCAAATAAGTATCAACAACTGTCACAAAACAGTCTGTTTATTCCAATATTTAACACTAATATCACCAACTCACACTTTGCATTTCATGGATATATAAATTAATTCCATACCAGTAAACCTAAACGATTCTATCTACAACAGTGCACAATAGATGACAAATCAAATCCTCCATTACAGCTTACATCCACTCAAATGCAAATTAAGCAATGAACTTCACAAAAAAAAATCACACAAATTCCAATATAAAAGTAAGAAGGATTTTGATGTGTTTTTTTATTAATCTAGGTTGTTTAAGTTATTCATACAATATCCAAACATCAACACACTGTTTGTGTTACAAGAATGTTTACGGAAAAGTGTCTAGATCTAAGAGATTTGAACAGTTCATTGACAAGATAAATTGATTGGAAATTCCTTAAGCCATGACAGAATGCCAGACCCACTCCCTGTACAGACTTGTCTTGTGCTTACATCCATATCATGTATACGATGTTATTGGTCAACGATTGACCAGTGGGGTTCTATGATTGACCTCAGGGAGGGTGGGATTGACAGACCCATTTCAATCTGTCAAATAATCAAATAATAACTGAATTATTCATATTTAGTTTGCATAAATGGCACATTGGACATTGCTTTCCTCAGAAATTAGAAACCATCTGCTTCCAAATGTCGTTTTCTATTAATATGTTGGTTCAGTTTTCAGTGCATATTTAATTCCTTAAACCTTATGTTTTAAACAATTGCAAAATTAATTCTTGTAGCATTTACATAAAATATGAAAATAGCATTTTTTTCCTCTTTAAACTCGCACACACAAATATCTGGATCACTTGAACACTCTCAGATGATCAGTAGCATACTTTACTGTGTCAGCTAACCTTTAAATAAATCCCCTTCATAGAAAATTCTTTTTTTTCTAAGCGGAAAACAGTGAGGATTTCCAGTCTCAGCGTTAATGCAATTAACGAACAAAAATTAGTCCGCACAATTTCTTGAAAATCTCCAATCCTGAAGCAAAAAAACGCTAATGAAACATTCTCCTATAATTGGAAACCACCAAGCAATTCTTGAGTGGAAGTGATGACATTTGATGCTCTGTGGAGGATCTTGGCTAATGAAAAGAGGAAGACTAGCAATAATAGTCTATCCTTTGATGACACAAAATCAATGTATCAATGATTGTTTATCTGAAACCATGGTGCACAATTCTGCTCTGTTAAACTTAATATACAGACATTGATTTTATGCTAATTGCTTGTAAATTCCTATATAAGCAAAATAAAATACTATCACTAGCAACGGCAAAAAAAAACATTAATTATCATTATGTAGTTGTAGTTTTGATACGATTTTTTTGTCCTGCAAGCAATGTTTTCTTTATATTTTAAAGCAAATACATTATAGGACATTATTTAAGTTAATAAAGTATTCTCTCACTATTTATTTTCTAAGGATTGTAAAAAAAGCAATATTTTGCATTAGAAAATTGTCAGATATTTTGACCCATCGGAACATTTGAAAAAAGCATGTTAGGTAGTATGACAACGCCCAAAAAAGTTTTGTTTAAACCTATTTATTTTTTAGCTCAATTACAACAAAAGCCTAAGGCTTATTTGATTGAAACTATCTTGAGTCTGTTTCCTGGGACTACAACCAGTGCTTGGTGTCTATGGGGGAGATCTAATTATTAAAGAACGCTCCCACAGTGGGGATCGAACCCATGATCACCCTATTGCTAGGCGGACACCATATCCACTAGGCCACCGCAATCCAAAAATGTTTGTCAAACACACTTTCATAGTCAGATTTGTTTGCAATGTTTTGCAGTGTCTACAGCATACAATCATGTAGTAAAAAACAAACAAACAAACTGGTTGAATTGATATCCCCGCCAAATAGAGTTTGTTTATGGATGGATGCAAATCTTTGGATATATGGTATAATCCTAGAAAAAAATTAATTAAGTTTAGGGTAATTGTCTTTAGTTTGTCTATAGTGATTCTATACACCCATGAAGTTTCATGTTGAAATCTTGTAAATTATCTGAGATATTATAAGCCCTTAAAAATTACATCATATCAAAACAATAAAGGACAATAACTATTATTTAAGAAAGTGTAGGGTTTTTGTTCATGTGCATGGCAATCTTTATGATTGATCCCTTTACATCCCTGAAAAGGTACATCAAACATTTTAACAACAAAGGACAATTACTCTTATTTTAGAAAGTGAAGTGTTATGGTTCTTAAGCATGACACTTAATTCTCCTAATTGATATCAATACGGGAGGCGGAAAACTACAACGGGCGAGGCATGGTATGGTATTGCGCAAGGGGGGNCGCTCGAAAGTGCCCTTTTGACAAAATACTGCGCATCCAAAGTGCCCTTTTGACAAAAAAGCCCCCCTGCCTTTTTGAAATCCTAGCTGGAGCACTGGTTTACAATGCCTTAATGACTACATTTTAGTAAGAAACTACAGAAGTGTACAAATCTCGTAAAAGCCACTTGCACAGCAGGTCTACCAGCTTACAAAACCATGTCGCGTTAACTAAATTTTATAATGGTTGCTTCAAAATGCATGTTTAATTGTCATACTAGTCACCCCTTTCAAACTTTTTTTCTCCCAAAAAGTAAAAATTATGCAGAATATCAAGCTGTTTTCATATTGTGGGAAAATAAACATTGTCACTGAACGTATTAGCACGAGCACATAAATTGGCTGGTTACTGTAAGGAATAGTGTGATCAACTCACTATATGAGTATGCGCTCTGTGAAAAGGGGGTTTAATGCATGTTCGTAAAGTGTCATCCCAAATTAGTCTGTGCAGTCCGCACAAGCTTATCAGGGACAACACTTTCCCCCTAAATTGGATTTTCGTCAAGAAGAGTCTTTCCTAAAACAAAAAATACAATAAAAGCGGAAAGTGTAGTCCCTGATAAGCCTGTGCAGACTGCACAGGCTAATCAGGGATGACACTTTATGCACATGCATTTAACTCCTTTTCATAGAGCAAGGCTCATATATTAGCAAGGATTGACACAGGCTTATAATGTTGCTTTAAACCCATAACCTTGTTTTAAAATAAAAGCGCTGATTGAACTAGAAATGCAGTTTACTCTATCGGGCGAGTATTTCTGATATCATATATGCCCGGATCAAACTTTTTTGTCGCCAATTGAGCGAGCGAGTGAAATCTTAAACCTCTGAATTTCTCATATATTTCCCAGTATGTTTTTGTAAAATTAGAAGCTTATTTGTTGCTTCAAAGCAAGTGATAAACAGACATTCACACAAAACCGTTTTGCCTTCAATCCAATAATGACACTAACAAAGAATATTTGATATTGAAAGGAATGGACCATCCTGACCAGTGATTTTTTTACATGCAAGTCCTGAGTCCTGGACTCACAAAAACCTCTGGGGATGCAAAGTTTAGAATTATGTGAGTCCTAAATATGCATTGAAATTTCTAAAAAATAATATAGTTTAATATTTGGACTCGTTCGTTCAATTTTGGGACTCATAGATTTGCAAGTTATCGAGTCCCAGGACTCAGAGGAGAAAACTTGTAAAAATATCACTGCCTGACATGTCTGAAAAGTTGAAAACGTCAAAAATTACAGATTAGGGAGAATTCGAATATAGAACCTGCTTTAAAATAATGTTTTACAGCAACATTTATATGATAAAATCAAAGCTGTTTTCACCATTTTGGGATTATGATTTATAACCGTTTAATTGATAATTTAAGTGTCAATTTACAATATAAATTAAGTGAAAATAATATTGTGTAATTTATCATGTTTGAACAATTATACAAAGTAGATAACCCTTGCATAAACAGATCATTTTAAATTTTAACCAGATATAAATTCAAACCTCTTTATTTCTACACTTTAACAGCTCTATTTTCAAACATTTGAAAGTGACAAACCATCAATTAAGAATTTCGGGACTGGGTTTGGAAAAAAAGAGGTCTGAGCTTTTTTTTCTAGTTCATAACCGTTCACTTACACGGTACACCTGGTGTAAAATGTGGTGAAACAAACAAGTTATTTTTTATTAATTTAAATATATGCCTTAAACACACAAATGAAAAAGAAAACATTGTGTTTTTTTCTGTTCAACTTTATTAAATTGACTTTAAAGCAGCGATTTTTTAATATTACTGCAATTGACATGTGACCACTGGATTTGTTGCTCTTTTTTTTTTTTACTGGGTTCTTGATTGCGAATATCAGGGTTCGCCAAAACCATCGGTCTGCCGGCAAATTTAACTCAGGACCGACAAGTGATTTAAGATAATCAGTCTGACTAACCGACACAATCGGATGAAAAATGGTTTCAAAAAGATCACTCAGTGTATAATGTGCTATTGGATTTATAGAAGGTAAATACTTTTTGTTCAACTTCTGTCAAAAACCTTTTTTTCTTACCTTCATTTTGATGTTTCGATGTTTAAAATTTTATTTTTTTCCCTTACATTATTATACATGAAAATAAATTCAAACACAACCAAAATGAGGAAAAACAGGTAAAAAATGCATTTCAAAATCTTACTTCAACTAAAATTATCCACATGTATCCATATTCCATACATTTTATTGGTCCTATTCATAAAATTTCCACATAAATTGCAAAGTGAAGCACTCGCGACTACTGCACTTAGTGACTTACTGTAGTGGTAACACAACATCTAAAAAAAAATACTTTCACTTTCCCTAAATATATTCAGAAAATGTTGTATAAAATCCAGGGCTTTTTTTCCTGCCTTTGTGAAGCGGCCTTGGCCCCTCACTTTGTGAAAAAATGAGTTGCAAACTTTTCAAAATTGTGAAAAAAATGAGTAGCAAACTTTTCAAAATTGTGAAAAAATGAGTCGCGAACTTCTAAAAATTTTGAAAAAACGAGTCGCGAATTTGTAAAAATTGTGAAATTCATTTTGTTTAGAATTATTACAGAAAAAGTATGTTTATTACTTGCATTAAACTTAAATTTCATAATAATACATTAAAATTATGTTTCGATTGTCTGCACTCTTTTTTTCTCTCAAACAAAAAGTTCAGGGACAATATTTGGGCATAAATTATGTCTGTACATACACTAATGAAAGCAATGACACTAAAATAAAACGTAGTTTTGAATTGTGTAATGGCCGTTATTGACAGATTTGAGCACAAAAAGTCCGATTTTCACAGTTATAAATGGCCGTTTTTGTGGCCCGTTATATTTGTGAATTGGCCGTGTCAAAATTGTGAATTGGCCGTTTACGGCCAATCTCTAATAAGGAAAAAAAGCCCTGAAATCATTGTAGATTCTAGCATAAGAGCTGAGTTCGCTTCAGGCGATCTACTCATGTTCAGTGGGAATATCCCTGTTCCGATTGGAAGTTTATTAAATCAATTCTTTTAATAGTTAAGTGAATCAAATGTGTAAGTTTAGTTGGCCTTATGCCTATTGCAATCTCGGTACAAGGTAAACATGCGTGTAGTGGATGTTATTACAGAACATAATTTTATTACACATAAACTTTACAGTTTCTAGTGTTTAACAAAATGATTATACAAAATACATGAATACATGAACATAGTAAATCATTTTTGCAGAAATTTTCTTATTAAGTAATGGATGAACTTTACAGATATTTAAACAAAAATCATTTCATCTCACATGTAAAAAGCGTCTCAAGCTTTATGTATGGAACCGTTTTTGTATGCCGTTGTAATCGATAGAATAAAATAATAATTTTTAAGACAACAAAATAATACAATTTAAATCCGAATCAGTTAACATTTTTTAACTAGCTACAGACATGGTTAAATACAGCATTTCACATAATGTTACAATGTATTTAGTATTACAGGTGTTTACGGAACTATTGTTATTATTACAAGTGTTAAAACACACTGCAAATAAACAATTTTTACATGAATTTAATGGGAAATAAATAAATCTTTGGAGGTGAATCGTTTATTGCTGCCTTGCTTGCATTAATTCCTAAATTCTTTTATTCATTTCCTTAACCGCTTGAAGTTGATACAAGGTAATCAGACTTGGAGGAAAATGAAGAGGGAAAAAAGACTTGCTTGAATCCCATCATCTGCATCTGCATTACATTAGAGTGAGATTGTATAAATAAATTAAAAATAGTATCCTACGAAGAGGAAAAATGTACAGGCCAGTTCATTCAACTTACCTTCTCTAACTCTGAGAAGCTGTTCAAAATATTTAGCACCGAATTCAAAAGGGTTTTCTGGCTGAGTGCGGAGAATTTCTCGGGTTAGTCCTTCCAAAATGTTTTGGAATCCCTTAGGAACTCTCAACTTCGTATTTGAAAATGGAACGGCCATTATTTTTTCTTAAGCGTCGAGTATCTGAATCAAAATAATTACAAATTTTACATATCGCGAAAACAAATGTCACGAAACTGCATAAACTTTGAAAAATGTTGACATGTTGTCCATAGCAACAATGCATTTTAGTGTGTTTTGTGTTGCGTATAAGTATGTTACTACAACATAAACCAGTATCAAGTTCTTTTTAATGACCCTGTGGTCGGAATGACATAAATAATGAAAATCAGAGAATAAAATTAATAGAATTAAATATGTTTACCGTTTCAGACGACAGCAGGTTCAGCAGGTTCGCGTTTGGACAAGCTACGATGTAATCCGAATGAGAGAATAAAATGGTCGCCATATGACTCGCCCCAAAGCCAACCCGCCCCAAGTTAACTAGCCCCAAAATATGGTCAACTCGCCCCAAATGTTTTGCACAACTCGCCCGAATCGGAAGATTTATTTGTCACATTTGGTTAATGTTATGTGCAGACGTGCAGAACAGATCGTATTGGGCAGACTAAAGCTCGGAGGGAACAAGAAACTAATAATTGGCGCCTATTACAGACCTCCAGATAGAACTGATGAAACATATTTAAACGACACAAGATCAGAAATCATATCAATACGCCGCAAACATGCTAAAGCCAAATTTGTTATTGGTGGTGATTTTAACCTCCCAAATATCATGTGGCAAACACACTCTATCAGAAACAAACCGGACTATTAAAAAGGTCAACCAACACTACTTAGACCTAGCATCAGATCTCGTCTTAGAACAGATGGTAACCTCACCGACCAGAGAAAACAACATCCTGGATCTTATATTTACCTCCCACCCAAGCTTCACTCAGCGATGCAAAACGTTGCCACCAATCTCTGCTAAGTGTGACCACGATGTGGTTCTATTTGACAGTGTCATGCAAACTGTTCGTTCCAGACGACAAAGGAGAACCATTTACTTGTGGGACAAAGCCGACACAGAAGGGATAAAAGGTACCCTCTCTACATTTAGAGACAAGTTCATGTCAGAGGACTTCCACTCAGTCGAGGATATGTGGCAATGCACCAAGATCGCAATCGACTCTGTCAAGAACAAATTCGTCCCTACCCGCCGTACAGCATGTAGGTTCACCCACCCCTGGATTAAAACCAAGTTGCGTCGTCTTTCAAAACACAAGATGCGTGCATACAAGAAAGCAAGACGTTCCGTTAGTCCGGCAGACTGGACCAGGTATGCCGACCTCAAAGCCTCCACACAAAGGGAAATTAGATCTGCCCACAAACATTACATGAAAGATATGGTAGCATCAAGCCAAGCGGTCAAACCAAAACGCTTTTGGAGCTATGTCAAGGACAGGAAACAAGATACAATCGGAGTCGCAACTGAAAAATCAAGATGGGTTCATCCACAGTAACAGCAAAAGTAAAGCAGAAATCCTAAACATACATTTATAATCAGTTTCACCAGAGAGAACTTTTCAACGATGCCTGACAAGGGACCAAGCCCCCATCCCACAATGAATGACATCCTATTTAGTACTTCTGGGGCTCACAAACAATTGTCTCAGCTAAAAATCCGTAAAGCATCAGGACCAGACAACATCAGCCCTGCCTTGCTCAGACTTGCCGCTGACGAATTAGCACCAAATTCTAACCAGGCTATACCAATTCTCGCATGACCATGGCACTGTTCCCCAAGATTGGAGAGATGCACATGTCGCCGCTATCTTCAAGAAGGAAGAAAGACACTTACCGTCCAACTACAGACCAGTCTCTCTTACGTCAGTGGTCTCAAAGATTATGGAGCATATCATACATAGCTCAGTCATGCGGTTTTACGATCAGCATAACATTCTTCACGACTGCCAACACGGCTCCCTTCCAAACGTCCGTGCGAAACACAGCTAATCCAAACAATACGATCAATACCCACCAAGCTGAAAGGCAGAAACAAGGTCGATGTGATTCAACTAGATTTCGCCAAGGCGTTCGTTAATTCCCTCATCAACGCCTCATACATAAACTAAACTACCACGGAATCAGAGGTAATACAGCCAGATGGATGCAGTCGTTCCTCAGCAACCGGAAACAGAAAGTTATGCTAGATGGATGGATGTCGTCAGAGAAAGACGTTCTATCAGGCGTCCCCCAAGGTACAGTGCTTGGACCCTTACTCTTCCTGACGTACATAAACGACCTTCCTGACTGTATCACCTCATCCGTTACCAAGCTGTTCGCTGATGACAGCCTTCTTCTACGAGAAATCGGGAACCAACAAGACGCTGACTGCCTCCAGAAGGACCTTACAGCACTTGAAGAGTGGGAGAAAAAATGGCAAATGTCATTTCATCCGGAAAGTGTACTGTCATCAGAGTATCCATCAACAGAAGAAGTGTGATTAACACCATATACACACTCCATGACCAAGTCTTGCAGACCACAGACAGCAGTAAATACCTAGGTGTCACCTTAAGTGAAGATCTGAGCTGGAGAAGCATTTGGACATCACAACTACCAAAGCTAACAGAACCCTGGGATTTATCCGAAGCAACCTTGGCGATTGCAGCAAAGCGGTCAAGAGCACTGCCTACACAGCTATGGTCAGACCAACACTTGAGTATTCATCCACAGTAATGGATCCCAAACCTTAAGCCAAGGCCCGAATACACAATCTCGAACAGGTCTGTTCGAAAGTCTCGAAAGTTGCGAGATTTGAGAATTCTGCCTACACTAACCGTACGTCAGGATGCGTCACAAAGATGTTGCAAGACTTGTGCTGGCAGTCACTCCAACATCGACGCTACCTAGCAAGACTGTCAATGCTCTTCAGAATTCATCATCACCTGGTAGAAGTATCTGGGGCAACAGAAGCACTCCATCCTTCAGACATAAGAATCAGGGGCTCACACCGCTTCAGCCAGAACTTTGATGCATCCACCACCTACAGAGCCTCCTTCTTCCCACGCACCATTAGTGATTGGAACCGCCTCCCAACTCGGGCCACCGACTCTACAACGATAGAGGCGTTCCAAGCCAGCCTGGAAGCCCTCTCATCCAGCCACTAGTCTATTGTCACTTTGTAAATAGCTTTAACCAGCACCACACTTTCACAATTTTGTTTATCGGGAAAGCACAGAGTTTTACACAGGGTTTTCGACATTCCTATATGGATTCCAACCCTTCCACCGGATGATAATGATGATGATGAAGGCACCCACCAAACAGCGTAAAGTCTTCGTCTACAACAAGGCAGACTACGATGCTATCAAAGCTGGTCTTAAAGAGGGACTGTACGATTTTTTCAAATATTTAGGATTTTTTTTAAATGTCTGAACAACTTACTATACATATATTTCTATATAAATTAAAATAAAAGTTAAGAAGAACATGTGTCGCAAAACACGAAATAAGCCAGATATTTAAATCTGAAATTGAAAATTGCTTCCAGCCGAATTCGACAGCATATATATAATGCATGTACAATGTGCATCTAAATTTAGTTTAACTGCAGATTCGTTTATACGACACAAAGACACAATTTTGTTTCCTAACAAATACGAGTAAAAGTGTCGGCATCGGCTTGAACCAGCGCTAACTTGTCTTTGCTGCATTTTATGAAATTCGTCTTCAATGTATAATTTTTATTGCCTATTTTGTGTCATCGTAACATAATTTTATTAATATATTAAAATTTAACACATATAAAAATCGTACAGTCTCCCTTTAAGCAGCTGAACTCCGACATGAAAATCTCAAATGACAACAGTATTAACAACCTTTGGACTGTCTTCAAGAATCATCTCTCGAAACTCATTGATAAACATATCCCGACAAAGATGCTAAGTGGCCGTAAAGTGAAAAAGCCTTGGATAGACTGGAAAGTAAAAGGTGCAATCAGAAAGAAAACACGTCTCTATAGCAGAATGAAGAAAAACAAGAAAGACTCCGACATCCGAAAATGCAGACATCAAAAAGAACACCTTCAGAAACTCGTAAGACAATCCTATTTCTCGTACATAAACAGTTTGATTGACTCATTGAGCCTGAAGATGAAGACAACACCACATCTAAACAGAAACGCTTTTGGAATTATATTAAATCTCTCAGGAAAGATAACACCGGTGTCTCTCCGCTTAAGCACATGGGCAGACTTTTTAACGAACCCAAGGACAAGGCTGATATACTCAACAGACAGTACGAATCTGTTTTTACACAGGTGAACCAGGAACATGTCCATAGTCCACCAGGTACACCTCTACCATCCATCCATGTCGGAGATCTGTGTCACCGAAGAGGGTGTGGAGAAGTTGTTGCGCAAAACCAATCCAAGGAAGGCTTCAGGACCCGACTGTATATCTGGCCGTATCCTGAAGGAATGTGCAGTTGAACTGGCTCCAATCCTGACCATGATTTTCAACGCCTCACTCACTGTCTTCACGACGGTTACATTACATTCACATATGTGAGAGCAACGAACTACAACTCTGCATGGAGATTGTATGTGAGAGCAACGAACGACAACTCTGCATGGAGATTGCGCCTCACTACGTGATGGAGCTGTACCAGACGCCTGGCGACATGCGAATGAAACCGCCATCTACAAAAAGGGTACTCGTCATGAAGCCGCAAACTATAGACCAGTATTATATGCTAGAACACGTCCTAGTAAGCAACATCATGAAGCACCTTGACACCCACAACGTCCTACATGACTGTCAACATGGATTTAGAGCTCGGAGAAGCCGCGAGACACAGTTACTTACACTGTACCATGAACTGGCATCGTCACTAGACAAGAAGACTCTGACAGACATGGTGATCCTTGACTTCAGTAAAGCGTTCGACAGGGAGAAAAGCGATTATTGAAGAAGATAGAACACTATGGCATCAAGGGGAAAAACGGATGTGTATCCAGTCTTTTCAAACCGGGAGAACACAACACGTATTGGTGGAGGGTCAGGCGTCGGATACAGTACCAGTCATCAGCGGAGTACCACAAGGCTCAGTCCTGGGACCTATACTCTTCTTGATCTTTATCAAGGATCTCCCAGACTGCGTCCAATCCAGCACACGCCCTTTTGCCGACGACTGCATTCTCTACCGCCAAACCACATCAAATGTAGATCAAGCCATACTGAAAGATGACCTCAACTCTTTAGCCACATGGGAAAAGACATGGGGCATGGAATTTCACCCCCAGAAGTGCAGTGTCTTGAGTGTCAGCAGATCTAAAAGCCCCAAGACCTATTTCTACCACCTGAAAGGCATTCCTCTTACAATAGATAAAACAACGAATACCTAGGCGTGGACATTCAATCTAACCTATCCTGGAGGCAACACATTACCTAGAACAACGAAAAAGGCAAACAGTATGCTAAGATGTTTACGAAGAAACTTTCACAAGGCTACTGAATCGACTAAAACAAACGCCTATTACACCATGGTTCGATCAAATCTTGACTACAGCTTTTCCATTTGGAGTCCCTACCAGAACACTTTTAACTGTTTTCTTGCGCACCGTTAAATCATTATCAGTGATGACAGGTTAACGTACCATGTTGATGCAGATAAGACTGTCATTGCGTGTAAATAATAAAGCCCTGTAAATATGCATGCGTTTCGACAACCTTCACATGACATTTCTCAGGTTCTTATATGGATTTACTTGCGACGGACAACCAATGAAGCCCTGTAAATCTGCATGCGTTATCAGATTCTTATATGGATTTAATTTCAACTGGGAACTTATGATAGCCTTTAAATCCGTATGCATGCAAACAACCTTCACATGGTATTTCACAGGTTTTCATATGGGTTTTAATTGCGACGGAAAACTATAAGCCCTTTTAATCCGCATGCGTTACGACAGCCTTAACGGGTCGCCTATACGGCGAAAATCGGGGTTTGTATGGGATTTTTCCATATATATATTTGCGCTCAGTTGACACATATATATATTACCCGGCATAAGTTGCATGCTCCATCTAATGGATCCCTAGCAATCTGCGTCGACTGAATGCAAAGACGTGCCTGTACGGTCTTGATGGAATCAAATAAGTAAAATAACCTTATCCATCTGCGTTCATTAGATCTTCGCTTTAATTGCTACTTAAGTATTTTAGTTAAATTAAAAACAAGATTCATATGATGGAAATCCAACATGCAAGAGTAAGAGTAAAATTGGGTTTGATGAGGCTAATATATTGCATTATGTTCCTTTCTTTGATTAATACGCTCTCCTGTTCGATATTTTGTATTTCGTCCTCAAACAAACGGAAGCTTTCCTATTTGCATCCGTTTTATAGCCATTGTATATATTTCGTTTTGATTTAAAATCGATGTATCTGTATAGCATTTGCGTATAACCATAGTTTATTCGATGTTTTGGTATGTTTTTTTCTTGAAACGTTATATTTTGCCAGAGACGTGTATGGCAGATATTGATAGTTTGTGTGCAAACCTTTTGACCATTTCTCCCATTTTTGTATGGTTAATTATACAAGATGAAGTTCGTGTAAATTATGCGTTGTAAAAACGTCAACTGATCTGCATCTAAGTAGACGTATGCAGCATTAGTTATGGTATGTTTGATTGGATGTTCTATGCATGTTTTGTTTCTAACGATATTTTTATTATTTGAAAATTAAAACGGAAGACATAAATTCATTGACAATAAAATTCTTGATAAGCAGAATTGTTTAATGTTTGTTAACACAATTATCTACAACGTACACCATTAATCTTAAACAATTTAATTTCCCCCCAATATATCTATCATTTCCTGATCTCCCATTTTCAATTGAAACACCTGTTGCCTGAAAAGGGTGCATTAGACTTTACCGCAATAGTTTATTACTTGACCATTTCTAAAACGACGTGAGAATGTTTAATTATTATATACATATACGGCTGATTATTATAAAGGTATTCATCATTATGAATATTATCATGTTCATTAGAAGTACGACCATTCATGTCACCTTAAATGAATACATAGCCTAAATGATCAATTTTATAATAAGACTGTATAGATTTCGGTAAACCCGAATAAAACCGTATACGCATGATGTGAACAACGTTGTCTGGACGCAAATTAATAGGGGCTCATTACCGGTAGTTCCCAAACGCTATAATACCCGTATAAGAACAAGCGATTGAAGCGAATATTGCAGATAAATAGAAGTCCATTTGTCATTCGATGCAGTAAAAAGCGAATAAGCTCTTTTACTGTGTTGATGCAGATTGATAGGGTTCAATGAGAACTATCATGCAATTAGACCGTATAAGCGCACGTCAATGTAAACTGAGCACATATCAATAGGGACCAATAACTTATAAACCCGAGTTTAACCATATTAGGACGATGTGAATGTTATCTGAATGCAGATTTATAGGTGCTCATTAGTTCCCCAACACTATAACACCCGTATAAAAACATGCAAAGATTGTATAGAAGCATGTAGATAGAAGTTACACAATCTGTACTATAAATCTGGATTGTGAACTTAATCTGTTGTGCACGTCTGCATCTTATGCTAACCACAATTCGCCTGAGACAAATTCTATACGCAGACGAATAGGGTTTTATAACAATCACAATCTGCACTAAAAATCTGTTTGACATGAATTACCATATAGTATGGTTAGCCCAGGTCAATGATGCACAGCAAGGCAGTCTTAGTTTTTAGTTTCAAACACGTAACGCTTAGTGAAAAGTTAATTTGTGTACATGTATATCATGTCTTTTTTGGTAAGCCCAGGTCAATTCCAAACGGCAAGGCAACCTTAGTTTTTATTTTCAAAGACGTGACGCTAAGTGAAATGTTAATTTGTTTACATGAACATCATGTCTTTTTTTCTCTATGACATTTTAATTACCATACAGTATGGTTATAATTACTATACAGTATGGTTAGCCCAGATCAATGCCACCCTGTTTATGATCAACGGCCCAGGCCGTACGTAGCATAATGTTTCCTCGTTGCTTGGCCCATGACGGGCAAAGGGCGAGGTTTAAATGTGCCACGATGGTCGACTCACGACAAGGCAGCCTAAGTTTTAATTATCAAACATGTAACGCCAAGTGAAGTATTAATTTGTGTACATGTTCATCATGCCCCCCCCCCGTGTTATTCGTTTGTATGTATTCAGCATTTCTTTTAAAGTCAAAATTGTTATATAATACATTTTTCCCACAATATTTCTTCTATATATGACTAAATAATTTGTTGCCGTGTGTCATTACATTTGGGGCGAGTTGTCTTTCGATTGGGGCGCATTGTCCCAAACATTAGGGCGAGTTGACCATATTTTGGAGCGAGTTGTCTCGGGGCGAGTTGGCTTTAGGGCGAGATGTTTGGGGACCGAATAAATATACACGCATTATATTTTCGCTGTCGACATTACTTTTAGTACTTTTAACATACTAGCATCATCAGAATATACTATATGCTAGATTTTTTAAATTTCATATTAACCGTGAATTCGGGGTTCTATTTAGTGTATGTATTTACGTTTTACTTATTTTCACAATTATAACTGCACGCCTTAAATTGCAGCGTCATTTCTACTGTACCACCTGTCGGTGCACCAGTAATTTCTCTCTGTGATAAAAGTTCACTACTGCACATTTGACCTCTACGGTAAAATGAATTAATGATAATAATGCCACAAAAATCATTATACTAAATATGATTATTAACGTAACTATATGTTTTAAATGCAATATATGGGTTACAAAACAAAACTGTATTGCTTTCCTTACAGGTACTGAATAAGATGCAGAAATTTTTGTTGTCAATACAATTCGGATGAATATAAATTCGGATATGATTTTAGCTGCTACCTAAGGCCTAAAAAAATAACATGTCTGTTTCCGGTTACGGGCTCAAAAAAATGAGGGTCGGTAGGTCGGGAAAAAAAAAAATGGTTCTAAAAAGTAAAAATCAATAAAGTAAACAAAATTTAACAATTACCCGCGAACAATTCGTGCATTTCATTCAACAAACGATAGGAAAACGCAAAGTTTATTGAGGACTCGAACGAAATGTACAACAGCCGACCATTTTCATTTTCTATGTCCGGGGTGAAGGGGAAGTCCGTCGCTGATTGGTTAAAAGTATTTTATTAACAGTTTGTGTAATTTTAACCAATCAGCGACGGACTTCCCCTTCACCCCGGACATAGAAAATGAAAATGGTCGGGTTTTCCTATCGTTTGTTGAGTGAAATGCACGAATTGTTCGCGGGTAATTGTTAAATTTTGTTTACTTTATTGATTCATATAGTAGTTTGAGGTTGTAGCGTAGCGAATGCCGAAATTTGTTCTTTACGGAGGAGCGATTTCACAGTTCGGTTCTGTACGAACCTGTGTCCTAGTAAGGAATTTGTGGCAATTCGACGTTTGCATTTTAATTTTGTGACGCTTGATTGTGATACAACGTTTATGGTCAATTAGAGAAATGTCCCCGGCATCGAATGAGACCGAGTTGGTGCTTTTCGGTGTATTATTGACAGAGCTACGGGGCGTTGTAGTTGACCAGGTCGAAAAATCGGTCAGCTAGTTGAGTCCCTTGTCTATATTTATTATATAAAAAAAAAAAAAAAAAAAAATTTTTGGGGCAACTTCCCCCTGTGGTACCAACATGATGTTTTAAATAATTTAAATGAAAGTTATGCACAAAAACAATTCAAGATATTACAGATAATGACCTTATTGAGATAATCAAGTACTGTTTCACACTTGAGGTTACAATTTCATTGAAAAAAAAACACGGAAATGTTTAAATAAAAACGAACCCGAAGCTGTCAAACTTCGCATCGAGGCAACGATTGGTTTTTATAATTAAATTATAAAAAACTACTGAAAATTAAATTACAATAATTTGAAATAATGTTTAAAATGTATTTAAATTTTAAAATAAGTCAGGTTTTATTCAATTTAAATATGACTTTGCCTCGATCATAATTGGATTTTTTCCGCTACGCTGAATTCCAAAATGGCGGCAGAAAATGGCGGCTCAGCCTTCGTGTCAAGCCACCACGCTCGAGCAGATGGCCATTTTCGATGATATTGGCGTGGTATAAACTTCGGGCNTTTTTTTCTTTTTTTTTTTTTTTTGTTATTTTTTATTTTTTGATAAAAAAAAATGCAGTCTGGGGTAAACTGACACAGTCGGTTGGGTTACTGGAAACAAACATGTTTTTTTTTTGCGCCTAATATACAAGCAAAAGCTCTTCATATATCTGTGCAGGGAAGAATTGGTAAAAAATCAGGTGTTTACTTAAGCTATGCAATAGCCATCAGGGGTTTTTCTAGCCATTTTGGGAAAACAAGTTTGGTCAAATCCAGTTTGGTCAAATAAGAATTTTTTAACCAGGTTTTCCGAAGGAAAAAACTGGTTATTAGATTCAGGGCCAAAAATCCTTCTTTGAAGAAGCCGAATATCGGCCGCTTCCCCAACCAAAGTAATCACTTTTTTTCTCCAAATGGGACTCAAAAATTCCCAATTGAGGGGGGGGGATTTTTTATTTTTTTTTCGGAAATTGGGACGGGTCCGGTTCATTTTGGGAACAGGTCTGTAGGTCATTGGGATTGGTCCGTTTACTGGACTCGTCCAAAGAAGGAAAAAAAACACCGTAAGTACCAAGCAATCTAAATCCACAGTCAGTGCAAGTTTGTATCTGTACAGGGTTTTTTTGGGGTTGTGGGGGAAGGGGCCTTTAGCCCTTATGTGGGGGAAATTTTACGCGGGATTTTCCACTTTGGAGAAAAATTGTGCGCGTGGGAATTTTTGCGGCGTTTCCCTTTTTGGAGGATTTGTTTACTTTCTCATTATTACAATACATTTGTACATGTTTGCACTATATTCATTGTTTTTTTCATAATTTATTAAGTTTGGCAAGATTAAATTGAAATAGAATTGAGATATTATAATCATAAGACACATCTTTCTATTAAAAAAAAAATCAGGGGAATTTTTGGTTCTGAAATATCGGCGTCTGTTATATAAGGTAAAAAACCCCTGCTGTANTCTTTGAAGAAGCCGAATATCGGCCGCTTCCCCAACCAAAGTAATCACTTTTTTTCTCCAAATGGGACTCAAAAATTCCCAATTGAGGGGGGGGGATTTTTTATTTTTTTTTCGGAAATTGGGACGGGTCCGGTTCATTTTGGGAACAGGTCTGTAGGTCATTGGGATTGGTCCGTTTACTGGACTCGTCCAAAGAAGGAAAAAAAACACCGTAAGTACCAAGCAATCTAAATCCACAGTCAGTGCAAGTTTGTATCTGTACAGGGTTTTTTTGGGGTTGTGGGGGAAGGGGCCTTTAGCCCTTATGTGGGGGAAATTTTACGCGGGATTTTCCACTTTGGAGAAAAATTGTGCGCGTGGGAATTTTTGCGGCGTTTCCCTTTTTGGAGGATTTGTTTACTTTCTCATTATTACAATACATTTGTACATGTTTGCACTATATTCATTGTTTTTTTCATAATTTATTAAGTTTGGCAAGATTAAATTGAAATAGAATTGAGATATTATAATCATAAGACACATCTTTCTATTAAAAAAAAAAATCAGGGGAATTTTTGGTTCTGAAATATCGGCGTCTGTTATATAAGGTAAAAAACCCCTGCTGTAGAGTATCTGTACCTTCCTAACTTTGTGGCTACCCAATATAATTTATTTCATGTATCAACTCCATTATCCAAATGAAATACGAATTCTTATTTTACCCAAATAAGAAAAAATCGCGCTTTTTTTCCCCTAAAAAAAGGCTGAGGCCCCTTCCCCAACAAGGGTGTTTTGGCCCTGAGATTGCTGAATGTCGGCGGGCTGGTGGGTGGGCGGAACAGTTCTTGCCCAGGCCATAACTATGTTGTTCATTGTGAGATTTTAAAATCATTTGGCACATTTGTTCACCATCATTGGACGGTGTGTCTCGCGAAAGAATTATGTTAATATCTCCAAGTTCAAGGTCACACTTTGAGTTCAAAGGTAAAAAATTGCCATAAATGAGCTTGTCCGGGCCATAACTTTGTCGTTCATTGTGAGATTTTAAAATCATTTGGCACATTTGTTCACCATCATGCATACCTGCAGTCTTAGCTTCGGATCGCATTTTGAGCCACCAGGACCGGTTAAGGTCAAGTTCACTATTACTAAAAATAGACAAACTGTTTTCGCTCAATAACTTGAGTTTGTAAGGTTAGGAGGCATTGCATTGAAATTGTTATAGGTTCCCTTCATGAAGACCTAGATTTGGTTTGCATATTGGGCAGTCAACAATCAAGGTCACTGATGCTAAAAATAGGGAAAAATGTGTTAGGTAGCATTCATGCATATCATGGGACTCTGTTTGGAGACATATGGTCAAGGTCACAGTAACTATAAATAGATTTTTTTTTCTTTCAATTGGCTGAAATTAAGTGACTTGGTTGCTTACATCATGCAGACTTAGCTGAGAACTATCTTTTTGGGCTGGTCAGTCGGAACAAGGTCAATGTCACTGTTAGTGTTACATAAAATAGGAAAAATATTTCCACTCAAAAACATTAGTTTGGATGGCGGATTTGCACTGGCATTTTGTGTGTTTGTAGCTTACCTGTAGATCTAATCGAGTTACATGAGATTTGAACAATTATTTTAATTAAATGAAATAATATTAATATGTTACACTTTGAAGACCCGATTTCATTGCCAGTTTAATTGTTGTCTACATTATTTCCTGTTCCATCACACAGTAAATTGATACATTCTTCACAGATCAATATTACACTGACTTTTAAACGGGCGTTTTTTGTGACAAGTTGCTCTAAATTGGGAAAAATAGGCATATTTTGCTTTGGGAAAAGGTCCAACTTTCAGACCCTTTACAGCACAGTGTTTTTTTTTGGATGAAATATTCGGCGTTTTTCGGCCCCATTCCCCTCCAGAAAGANAAGTGAGGGGGCCAGGGCCGCTTCACAAAGTCAGGAAAAAAAGCCCAGATTTGTCACAAATTGAAAATATTTGTTCAGTCTTTCACCCCTGCCATTGTTATCTGTGCCCTATACCTTTGATGATTCCTCTTAATATTGATTCTTTATCATTTATTGCAGATGCCTCTCAATTGACAACTCAACTGACATTTGAACCTGCCTTAGCAAGTGCAGAATTTTGACCATCGGCAATGGCTCTGCTACAGTGTTCAAGGAGATTGGCCAGGATTAGCAGATTTTTATCCATTGTTTCAGAACGAAATGTAGGTGAAACAGCATTTTACAAAAAAAAGTATATACAATTATTATTTCATACTTTTCAAACCAATACAGCCATTCTTGGACTAAAAAAGGGCCAAGTGTAAAAAAATCAGACATGTATTATTTAACATATTTACGATGATTCACTGCAATAAATCTTACAAGTTGCAGTTATTTTATATATCTTATGGGTATGTTTTCCCAGTTCAAATAAAACTGCGAATATGCCCAGTTAACTTGTCTTAACCCTTTGAGCGCTGGAACCGGATTTTGAAGGCCTTTGCAAACAGTTTGGATCCAGATAAGACGCCACAGAACGTGGCGTCTCATCAGGATCCAAACTGTTTGCTATTCTGATAGTATTCTTTGAAAAAAAAATCGAAGAAAATGCTAATTTTAGAAATTTAGCAGACAACATTTTAGCAGACGACAAATTTCCCAGCATGCAAAGGGTTAAAGGAATGTATTGGTCCCAGGCAAATGAGCTATCATTACTTTATATCTTATATCACTGCTTTATTGTGATTCATGTAAATAAAAAATCCCAATTACAGGTGGGTAATTTTTGGGATGACTGATTATTGACTGTTGAAAATTCCCAGTCTTACGCATACAGGTACATGTCCATTTTGCAAAGAAACCAATGGCTAAATTGTTATCTTTATTTCATTTGCAGCGGCCAAACGTAGCGTTAAGGCCGGCAGATGTCTTAAAATTTGGCGTACAGCGGTCAATGTCATATGGTCCGTCATCTCCTAGTATAGATATATCAGAGCTTTTTGTAGAGAACAAAGAAGAAGAAAAACTGCATGTGAATGATTTGCTTGACATTGTTAAGCAACCTCATTCTTCTGAAGTGACTGGCAAATCTAATTCTTCTGAAGTGACTGGCAAATCTAATTCTTTTAAGTCGCCTGGTGGCAAATCTAAGTCTTCTAAGGCACCTGGTGGCAAATCTAAGTCTTCTAAGGTGACTGGCAGTAGTGCAGAACCGGATTCCAAAGATGATTCAGAATCATCCGATGACACCCCAAAACTTGAGCCTGAACTCACTGAAGTTGCTGAAAACAGCAAGGGCACAGAGGGTAAAAAAGAGAAGTCAGTTCAAAACATTCAAGGCACACCGTACAGATCACTGTATGTGAAGATTTCCAAAATGACCTCGTCTCAGCCGCTATTTTACCAGCTTACAAAATTGATGGAAAGTCAGGAGTTTGATGTGTATTCAACTCAACAGCTGATGGTGTTGGCTTTGCACAAGTTGCTTTCCCTCATTCCTGCCTCTGAGATTGTCTCGGACAGCTCCTTTGTGATGGTGGCAGATTATGTCGATGTCATCCAGACGAGCAAAGTGTTGGATCAGTTATTGTCTGTTCTGGTACAGATTGTTATTGAGGTAATCAGTGATTTTCTTGGAACAAAATTACAGCTTCTTACAGACTGTTTCCCAATGGCAAAAAGTGACATTTTCCCCCAAAAATCTGAAAATTTCAGACTGTTTCCCAATGGCAAAAAGTGACATTTTCCCCAAAAAATCTGAAAATTTCCCAAATAGGTGCCGAACTTTTTCAATAAACTCAATAATTTGTTTAATGAGTTCACTATACAGCCATATAATTCCAAAGCACTTTATTATATAAATTTAAACATGCAGTTTAACATGCACTTATAAACAATTGGTATACTGTTATTTATAATCATTTCCATAATGTTTCATTCTTCCCAATTTCATGGTTTATTGCTCTATTTTTCCAAATCCAAGAGGCACAGGCTGTAAAATATAAAGCAATAAAAATCAGTGAAATTTTATAATGCTGTTGTCAACTGATATACCCAAAATGTGGAGATGGTGTTACTGCTTACATGTTCTTTATGACGCTGTTTTGTTTTTTTCTCTTCACAGTCAGACCTGGATGAGAGCCAGTTTGGTGAGCTGGTATTAAATGAGAGCCTGTTCCGACTGCGTGCAGCGCCCCTCAGATCCATGCTTGACC
Organism: Dreissena rostriformis; assembly: GCA_007657795.1. Lineage (NCBI taxonomy): Eukaryota > Metazoa > Mollusca > Bivalvia > Myida > Dreissenidae > Dreissena > Dreissena rostriformis. Next base: position 76,296 of record VMBQ01003551.1, on the reverse strand, counting down.
TCATCCAGATGCTGCAAGAGCGGCAGACTTCTGACATCCGCAAGAAGTTGTATTCGGTAAGTAATTAACCCATTTATGCTTAGCTTCTAGAAAAAAAGGCCTTGGCAAACAGCTTAGACCCAGATGAGACGCTGCATGATGCGGCGTCTCATCAGGGTCTGGGCTGTTTGCTTGAAGGAATTTCTGTAAGAAATATTCTCAGTATAGAAATATATGTACTAGACATCCCTAATTTTGGAAAAAAATGATCCAATTAATGAGGATGGGAGAGTCCACTCGGCATAAATTAGACTTTGTTCGTAAGGTCTTAGGTTCTAATCTCGGTACAGGCATATATTAAAAAGCCATTTTTTTTAAATAAGTCACTTTTTGCCCATTTGTTTTGATTTTGTGGATTGGGCTAACAAAAAGGTTTATAGGAAAATTAGTGCAACCAATTCAGGAAAGCAAAGGAAACAATCCATGCCTCGCAATCAGTTTTGTATTAAATCAAACATTATGATTTATTATGCCCCCCTTCGAAGAAGAGGGGGTATATTGCTTTGCACATGTCGGTCGGTCTGTCGGTCCGTCCACCAGGTGGTTTCCAGATGATAACTCAAGAACGCTTGGGCCTAGGATCATGAAACTTCAAAGGAACATTGATCATGACTTGCAGATGACCCCTATTTATTTTGAGGTCAATAGGTCACAGGTCAAGGTCACGGTAACTGGAAATAGGATAATGGTTTCCGGATGATAACTCAAGAACGCTTACGCCTGGGATCATGAAATTTCATAGGGACATTTGTCATGACCGGCAGATGACCCCTATTGATTTTCAGGTCACTAGGTCAAAGGTCAAGGTCACAGTGACCTAAGTGTAAAATGGTTTCCGGATGATAACTCAAGAACGCTTAGGCCTGGGATCACGAAACTTCATAGGGACATTGGTCATGACCGGCAGGTGACCCCTATTGATTTTCAGGTCACTAGGTCAAAGGTCAAGGTCACGGTGACTCAACACAGTAAAATGGTTTCTGTACACCACCACCACCAACAACACCACCACCACCACCACCACCATTCAGTGACAAAAAAGGTATTCACACAATGGCTGCCACTACAACTGACAGCCCATATGGGGGGCATGCATGTTTTACAAACAGCCCTTGTTATAGATATAATTTGCCAAAGGTGTAAGTATTCTTTCAATTTTATATGTGTTAAGTACACATGTATGTACATATTTCAATCAAAATATGCAGACAATTTTTTGATAAATAGAATTGAAGTTTTAATCAGGTTATAGTTTATTTATCAAAGTAAGTTATTTCTTCGATAAACACATATGTGTCGCGTTCTGAGAAAACTGGGCATAATGTATGTGCGTAAAGTGTCATCCCAGATAAGCATGTGCAGTCCGCTTTCCGCCTAAACTGGATTTTCGCTTAGAAGAGACATCATTTAAACGAAAAATTCAAGTTTAGGCGGAAAGTGTCGTCCCGGATTAGCCTGTGCGGACTGCACAGGCTAATCTGGGATGACACTTTACGCACATGCTTTATGCCAAGTGTTCTCAGAACACGACACATATGTCAATTCTTGTGGTTCAGGTTTGATTTATTCCTCGCTTAAGAAACTTATCAATCTAATTCTATGGTTATCACTTGTCTAGTATTTTCTTAGCGTATTCATTCCAATAGGAGAGTGTTATTATCCCCCGCTATAGGCAGAGGGATATAGCATTGGCGTTGCCTGTTGTTCTTAAATAAGAGTAGTTGCACTTTTTTGTTTTTATGCCCCTGGTAGGGTGGCATAATTATAGCGATTGCACGGTCAGTCTGTCCGTCCATCTGTCTGTCCTTCTGAAATTTCGTCACACTTGCGCAGAGCTACAGATATTTTTTCTGAGTAATTGGGTAAATACCCACTACTTTGAGTTCAATTGGGTATTTTCATTTTCAATTGGGTACAAAAAAAGTCGGTACCAACTACTTTAATTGACAATTAGCTATTTGTGTATACAAATTGGGTATTTTCATTGTCTTCATATGCCCATACATTTGTTAGCTTTAGATTTCTTTTCTGTGACTGGCACAGAGAACAACACAGTGTTAATCCAGTCTCCCCTTTCTTTACAATAAGCCACGGTTATTTGCTAGTCCATGAAATGTTTTCTTTCCAACGCGTTCCCCGGTGTTCTTTCGTTTCGCGACTTTTTCTAGCGAAAGTTTGACGATTTTTTTCCACCAGTTTTCTTACAATGTAAGCACTGTCAGGGCTTGCCTCCGACACAACATCGTCAAGAATTAGTTTCACTATATTTTCCGCTTCTGATTTTGTGTTGCTCGCGGTTAAATAACTAAAAATTGAGTTTTTTTTTGTGCCTGGGATATGATATTTCCCTTTTTATGTCCTCGTGGTTCTAACATTTTCACAATAATAACACGTAGTTACATAGACGCTTTCTTCCGTACATATCATTGTGCTGAAGGTTATACTGAAAGCGCTTAGACGAAGCGGAAAGAATCCGGGTTTATACCGATAGTGCGCGCTTTCGGTAAATCTAGTAACCGGATTTACTCGTTACGCAGATGAAAAATACGGTATGCGTAATTGGCAATTTCAATTGGGTTTTGGTACGCAGAGTTTCATTTTTCTATGCGTAATCGGCAATTTTACATTGGGTTTTTACGCAAATACGCATCTTATCTGTAGCTCTGACTTGCGTTTAGGTTTCGAAAAATGGTCATAACTTTTNATTCCCCCTCCTAAGGGCTGCGGACCCCTTCCCCCAAAGTAGTGTGAGGGCCTTGATTTTTCAGATATGATACAAGATTTCAAAATGCAAGTTTATGGGTGTGTAGAAATCAATGGGAAGAAGTGCCATACACAAGAACCGTTACCCTACACTTTCTTAAATAAGAGTTATTGCCCTCTGTTGTTTTTGTATGATTTAACTTTTCAGGGTTATATCTCAGATACCCCACAAGATTTCAACATGAAACTTCAAAGGTTTATAGATATCAATGAAGAGAATTGCAATGCATGATCTAAACAAATACATGTACACTTATTAATTTTGTTAGGATCCGATTATACCATATATCAAGGGATTTTCACCCATCCATAAACAAAATTTATTTGGCAGGGAATATTAATTCAACAAATGTGCTTGTTTTTATTCTGATTTGTGTAGAACTGTAATGCATTCTTATATGCATATTTAATTCACTTCCAGTCAGCCCTGGATGGTTACGTGTCAAAGATTGAGCTGTCTTATATGCATATTTAATTCACTTCCAGTCAGCCCTGGATGGTTACGTGTCATGATTGAGCTGTCTTATATGCATATTTAATTCACTTCCAGTCAGCCCTGGATGGTTAAATGTTAAAGATTGAGCTGTCTTATATGCATATTTAATTTACTTCCAGTTAGCCCTGGATGGTTACGTGTCAAAGATTGAGCTGTATTATATGCATATTTAATTCACTTCCAGTCAGCCCTGGATGGTTACGTGTCAAAGATTGAGCTGTCGTATATGCATATTTAATTCACTTCCAGTTAGCCCTGGATGGTTATGTGTCAAAGATTGGGCTGTCGTATATGCATATTTAATTTACTTCCAGTCAGCCCTGGATGGTTACGTGTCAAAGTTTGAGCTGTCTTATATGCATATTTAATTTACTTCCAGTTAGCCCTGGATGGTTATGTGTCTAAGATTGAGCTGTCTTTAATGCATATTTAATTCACTTCCAGTCGGCCCTGGATGGTTACCTGTCAAAGATTGAGCTGTCTTATATGCATATTTAATTTACTTCCAGTCAGCCCTGGATGGTTACGTGGTGAAGATTGAGCAACTGCTTAAACCAAGCGATCTTCTTGATCATTTACAAATGGAACACAGCAATCCATTCATCCATCAGAAACTTGAGGCGATGGCCGTGAAAATGGCGGACAAAATGTCGCCTGACGAACTTTGCAAGATCTTACACTTGCATTCAAAGTCAGCTAAGAAGAACAGATTTCTGATCTCAAGTTTAAAGGGGAACTTGGCCTCGAAACCGTTAAAACTCAGTCTAGCTCAGCTGAAGAACTTATTTTATACCTGCGCTAGTTTAAAAATTAACGACAAGGAACTGTTGACGCAAATGACATTAGCTTTTGAGAAACAGATAATAGAGGAGTCAGGGCCAGGCGACCGGTCTGCGATTATTATTCGCGTTCTTAAATCGTGCACCTTTCTCGGATGGCGCCACGAGGCGTTTTCTCGTCTAATACGCTCAAACATTCAAGGGACCTTATTCAGTAAAGAGCTCGGCATGTCCGATACGATGTCTTTAGTGCTGATGATGGGAGACTTAAACATGGCAGAATTCGGGCCAATGGCTGCTGAGATGGTGGCGGATCTTGGGGAAGTTTGGGAACGCAACGCCAGCACGTGGTTAGAGCTCGTACGATCGCTCGTAATGTTGGATCAGGCGCCGGCAGAAATGTTGGCGGAAGTTCTACAGCCGGAGTTCTATGAGAGACTTATGGATAATCTGACAGGTAGGTGCATTAACAGGGAGCATTCTGGCCTGGAAAACTTGAGAGAAATGTTGAACAAATTCTCTCCTGTTTTCCTTCAAATACAAAGAGCTCAGGAGAAAAGTGATGAGAACATTTTCCCTGTTGCGAAAAATGTGGGAATTTCAAAAGTATGCAACACTTTGGCTAAATGTTCATTTATGTTATCATTAAGACTGTTTGACTTCTTGGTCAAATCTTTATATGTTTTTATGCCCCTGGTAGGGTGGCATATAGCAGATGAACTGTCAGTCACTCCGTCGGTCCGTCTGTCAGTCTGTGTGTCCGTCCGAAAACTTTAACGTTGGTCAAAACTTTTGCAATATTNATCATTGGACAGTGTGTCGCACGAAAGAATTACGTCAATATCTTCAAGGTCAAGGTCACACTTTGAGGTCAAAGGCCAAAAATGGCCATAAATGAGCATGTCCGGGCCATAACTATGTCGTTCATCAAGGGATTTAAAAATCATTTAGCACATTTGTTCACCATCATTAGACGGTGTGTCGCGCGAAAGAATTACTTCAATATCTCAAAGGTCAAGGTCAAACTTTGAGGTCAAAGGTCAAAAATGGCCATAAATGATAATGGCATAATAATTCTTGAAAATCACCATAAATTAGCTTCTGTTATTTTTTGAAGACAGCATGCAAATTATTCTGTGTCAATGTGGCGTATGGGGGTATACGTCACTTCTGTGACAAAGTTCTAGTTGTACGTAAAATTCCATCTTAACAGAAATATGCAGCTAGTCGCTTGTTTGATGACGTCATACATGTAATAGGCCGTGACATCATATTTTCTGCACATTTGGCACTCATTCTCTGTCTTTTTTACCATGGCCATCGGCAACTTGATCGGCCTTCGGCCGCCCTTAAGTATATAAGTAAGGCTCTCTTTCAGACAGAGGACTCAAACAATTCTCAAACTGAAGATAGATCATTGACATTATTTAAAAGGCAAATTTCTGATAAGATTGTTAGCATTCAAAGCTTTATTAAATTAACTTTAGCGTTTGAGCTTTAAAATAAAACGGACACTTCTTTAACTCGAAGTTTGAGTAGTAAAGTGAAGATATTTTCATTTTAAACGACTTAACTATTATTTATGTTCATGATGTATATGCTGATATAGCAACCATGATGCCTTATGCAGACATTCTAACTCTCACATAGATTAATAGGTAAAATAGGGAACATGAATGAAAATAATGCTCATCTCTCAGCGGTTATTTCGTTGATGTGCTGTTGAACTTTTCTGTTCAGTGAAATGTTATACGTTCAGCAATAAACTGTAAAACAGTACCGTTGTTTCGTTTTCTTGAACATAAGGAAAGACCTGAGTCGTAACAATATAACTAGTTTTTTATCAAGTGCATCAGGAAACTTCCCATATTCTAAACGCCCCCAAAGGACTTGTTTGGAGCACGTGATGAAAAAACACTAGATCACCAGGTCAAATCTTTTGCAAACTTTGTTATCATTCTAGAGGCCACTTTTATGACTCAATATTGATGAATCTTAGTCAGAATGTTTATCTTGACAATATCTATGCTAATTTTGAATCTGGGTCATGTGCATCCAATAACTAGATCACCAGGTCAAATCTTTACAAACTTTGTGACCACTCTAGAGGCCACATTTATGACTCAATATTGATGAAACTTAGTCAGAATGTTTATTTTGACAATGTATCCGCCAAGTCGGAATTCAGGTTATGTGCGTCCAAACACTAGGTCACCTGGTCAAGATTTAAGATTTTATTACCACACTAGATGTAACATTTATGATTCAATCTAGATGAACCTTGCTCAGAATGTTGATTGCGACCATGTCTTCACCACATTTTAATATGGCCATTGGGTCATGTGTTTCTAAAAATTAGATCACCATGTTGAATCTCACAACACCCATACAACCTGTATGGAAACAAAATTTATTGCTCATTCTTGTTCAAACTGGGTCAGAATGTTTATCTTGACAATATCAAGGCCATGTTGGAACATGGATTAAGTGCGGTAAACAACTATGTCACCAGGTCACCAGGTCAAGAATTCACCGAAAGGTTTATGTTAATCTTAGGTTAGCGCTTGAGGGCCACATGCCCCTCTTGTTTCAATTAACAACATTTAGATTTTTGTCAATAAAAGGACATTCTGACTGTTTTCATTTAAAAACCAATTAGATGCTTTTCAATGAAGAAACATTTAAATTGTTTTCAATTAAGGAAAATTTAGATTAATTTCAATTATTGAACATTTAGATTGTTTTTAAGAAAAATTGTTACACTTTAGGAATGTGTTTTTTGTAAAGTGAACATTGGCGTTGAATTTGATGTTCAAAGGTCCTTCAGTCCTTCTTGCAACAAAAGAAGCTGAAGTTGGAGCGTGAGAAAGAGAATGAGAGGTTACAACAGCAGGACATGCAGAAATTGCTGCTTCAGCATCAACAGCAGCAGCAACAACAATGCTCACAATTCAGCAATCAACAGTTCCAGGGACAATGGTTTTAAAAGGAATGAGGATTGAGGTAACTAATTTTGAGACTCACCTTTGGTGAATTTTTTGTTTAATTATTGACTGAATTATTATAATTTAATGGACTGTCATGTACTGTACTTTACCATTTATAACGCACAATCATGTATAATGCGCACCCAATTTTAAATGGCAAACATGGCATCTATTATATATATATTAAGGATACCACAATGATTTGTTTTGCAAATAAACACTCAGAATAGTGTTTTATCATAGAGCTGCATTGATATCTGCCTTATATAAAGCTGCATGATATATTTGTATGCCCCCGGTAGGTAGGTTGAACTGTCGGTCCGTCTGTCAGTCTGTGTGTCCGTCCGAAAACTTTAACGTTGGTCAAAACTTTTGCAATATTGAAGATAGCAACTTGATATTTGGCATGCATGTGTATCTCATGAAGCTGCACATTTTGAGTGGTTAAAGGTCAAGGTCATCCTTCAAGATCAAAGGTAAAAAAAATAAGTTAAATGCATGTGTATCTCATGGAGTTGCACATTTTGAGTGGTGAAAGGTCAAGGTCATCCTTCAAGGTCAAAGGGCATTTATTTTTTTCAAAGCGGCGCAAGACATTGTGTTTCTGACAAACACATCTCTTGTTATCCCCCGCCAGAGGCGGAGGGATATTGTTTTGGCGTTGTCCGTCCGTCCGTCCGTCCAGCACTTTTGTGTCCGGAGCCATATCTTGGAAGTGCTGGCGGATTTCATTGAAACTTGTTATGAGTATATATATGGATAAGAAGATGATGCACGCCAAATGGCATTGTACATCATGTTAATAACGGAATTATGGCCCTTTGTGTATATTCTGTGTCAATGCAGCATGTGGGGCTATAAGTCACGTCTGTGACAAAGCTCTAGTTTGGCGGGGGATATCAATTCAACGAATTTGCTTGTTTTATAAGATATTGAACTTTTGATGTGAAAATATAAATATTAAATGTAAATAAGCGTAAAATCTTATAAATATAATAAATAAAAACAATAAATTGCTGTAATATTGAATCAAGGAAACGTTATCAATACAAGTTATTTATCTAACAAACCCTTCTTTGACATAGGATTAGCACAAATAACTCTTAAAGACAAGTGGGAAAATCATTTTAACTTAACCTTCAGGATGCGTTTCTTTAAGATAAGCCTCGCTCTGTGAAAAGTGGGTTTAATGCATGTGCGTAAAATGTGGTCCCAGATTAGCCTGTGCAGTTTATTTATTTTTCGTTTTAAGGCAGTCTCTTCATAATAATTATCCAGTTTAAGCTGAAAGTGTCATCCGTGACTAGCCTGTGTGGACTGCTTAGGCTAATCGGGGACAACAATTTACACACATGCATTAAACCCCCTTTATACAGAGTGCAGCTGCCAGCTCAAATGTATTTTTTCCCCTGAAAATTTGGGGGTGAAATGAAAACTTGTGTATGTTTACCTCCAAAGCCGCCCCAAACCACAAGAAAGACAGTGTGCGGCGTAATCTTCTCGAAATGCTGGGCTACCTTCACTTACAGCTCGGGGAAACAGAAGCTAAAGGGCCGGCTGAGCTTATGCAGTGGCACGAGGAATTTAAAATACGGGTTTGTTGCAATTTGTAAACTAATTTAGGCTTTAAATCCACCATTGGGGAATGGATCTGCGACCTTGGCAGACAGTTGATTTTCCAGTCTCAGTCTTTCCGAAACGTCGTCGGACATGTTTGGTAAAAATCTCAACGGTCAGCCAGATTTTCTGTCTTTGCCCGACCGAATGTCCAGTATGTATTTGATCAGCATAGAAGTGAATATTTCAACCGATTACACGTTTAAAACAGTTTCAATATTCTCGTACAAAAAATTTTTCCTTCGACACAAAATATTGAAAAAACATTGATCATAAAATAGCGCAGCAAACTCATGCATATTCATACAGTTGTGTACTCTTATGAGTCGCGTTCTGAGAAAACTGGACATTATGCATGTGCGCAAAGTGTCATCCAAGATTAGCCCAAGGCTAATCCGGGACGACACTTTCCGCCTAAACTGAATTTTCGCTAAAAAGAGACATCATTTAAACGAAAAACTCCATAAAATCGGAAATCGTTGTCCCTGATTAGCCTGTGCGACTGCACAGGCTAATCTGGGAAGACAATTTACGCACAAGCATTATGCCCAGTTTTCTCACAACACGACACATATAGTCTCGCGAGATCATTATGCTAATAGTGATGCAATGAACTGCATAGGCCAAGCGGTGTTTTGACCTCTTTTCAAGGACTCCTCGCAAATGTAACAGTGGATTCATTTCTTTTCGACATTAAAAGAACCAGGATGAATTTTTCGGCCACATAAAATCTTGAAAATTATCATTTCCAATGCAAGAGAGTGCTAAGACAATGTACCTTTCCATTTCATTTTTAGCTCACCTGTTTTCGAAGAAAACCTGAGGTATTGTCATAGCCCTCTCGTCCTTCCGCGGCGTCAGCGGCGTCGTCATTGTCGTCCGAAAACTTTGACATTGTGCAATAACTTTTGCAATATTGAAGATAGCTGCTTGATATTTGGCATGCATGTGTATCTCATGAAGCTGCATATTTTGAGTGGTGAAAGGTCAAGGTCAAAGGTCAAAAAAACTTTTTTTGGGGGGGGGGGGGTTTCATGTGTATCTCAACTTGCACATTTTGAGAGGTGAAAAGGTCAAGGTCAAAGGTCTTCTTTTTTTTTTTTCAAGCACCCACAGCTGAGCGTTGGCACCTGCTATGCGGTGCTCTTGTTTTTCTAGTTTTTGTTTGTTCTTTTTTTCCAACAAGTTTAGGATCAATATAGAAATGATTGTGATAGAAGAAGAAATTTAATTCTTTTTTTTTTGTCGTAATGGTTTTTCTAATTGCATCTACATGTAGTGCAGATTAGTGTTTCTGGGGTAATAGGTTAAAATTATTGATTTTATTTTTACTTAAATGATCTTTGCTGAAGTTATTGGCTCTATGTAACTGGAAATAAATGTGAATACTGACAGTATCTGTTAGTCCAATTGTCTTACATTTTTATGTCCCCCAGTATATACTGGGGGACATATTGTTTTTGCCCTGTCTGTTGGTTGGTTGGTCTGTTNATTTCTTTTGACCTTGCAGTCAAGGATAACCCATGAAAGTGCAAGCACTTATTTCCAATGGGGTCCTTTGGTTTTGCTGAAGAGACAGCAAGCAGAAAAGACAGTATTGAGATATAAGGAATCAGGGTGCAATACCCTAGCTCTTTGCGAATAGATCCCTTGGTTATTTAACGTGCTCAGTGTATAGCACCGATACACGCGAGAATTACCTGGGTTTCATACCAGTACATCTCTAGTTGGGTGGGAAACACTAGAAGCATTTCTGAACCCGGCCAGGAATTGAACCGGGGCCCTCTGGAATGGTAGACCAGAGTGTTACCACTTGACTACCGCACCACTTGAGGTGTTGCATGGTCTGAGATTTGTCACAGTTTCTGACGGGGGGGGGGGAAGAGGTTTAAAAATGGTCAAAAATAGTGTGATGTACTTTATGGACGGCCCCTATTATGAAATAGCAAACTCTGGAATGATTGACAACTTTCGTATGGTGTTTTATTACAGATGAGCAAGGCTCCTATGTATAATATGACATTGGCTGTCCAGGAAGCGCTCACTTCCCTAGCGCCCAACGATACCCACAACAACAGAAACATTGTGACCAAATATGGGCACATTGTAGGTAAGGGAAGTAAACCTTGGTTGGATTACTGAGTTAACACACAGAGTTGTTGAACCTGATTCATTTCAAACAAAATGTTTGTTTCTTCAAATTTTAAATGCAAATGTTTTTTATTTATTGTTTTTTTAGTCTTGTTAAATATAAATTTTGCCCGTATTCAGCAAAGCATTCTAAGACTAACGAATAAAGAATAGAATAAGAACCAAGACAAATACGTCCAGCGTTTGAATATACACAGGCTTCCACTGGTGATAATGTCATGAACAAAATGTTCTGCATGAATGATGTTGATAGAGGTGGTTTGTACCAAGTTTGACTCAACATTAAAGCAATTCTTGAATATTCCAATTGAAAGAATATCCTTTATTCTTAGACTTAAATCTAAGAATGGTTTGGTGAATACTGGCCCAGTACTATTGAAATATATAAATAGCTGTGATTCCATTTATGGTATATAGAATTATTGAAGTTGCAATTTTTATAACATCATATTGTCGTAGACATACAATGTTTAAATATGCAGAGCATTCCTCTAAGGTTGAACTAAAATGAGTCGCGTTCTGAGAAAACTGGGCATAATGCTTGTGCGTAAATTGTCATCCCAGATTAGCCTGTGCAGTCCGCACAGGCTTATCAGGGACGACAATTTACGCTTTTATGGAATTTTTCGTTTAAATGATGTCTCCTATTAGCGAAAATCCAGTTTAGGCGGAAAGTGTCGTCCCGGATTTGCCTGTGCGGACTGCACAGGCTAATCTGGGATGACAATTTACGCACAAGCATAATGCCCAGTTTTCTCAGAACGCGACACAAATCTGTTTTTTTTTTGTAAAGAATTTTTCTTTAAGGCACTTTGACTTTACTGAGCAAAATTCTCAATTCTTCACAAATAGTACATGTACGCAGACCAGTATGCATGAACTAGCTCACAGTTTAATTTCCTATTAATTTTTATGTCCCCCAGTCTATACTGGGGGACATATTGTTTTTGCCCTGTCTGTTTGTTGGTTTGTTGGTTTGCACAAACTTTAACATTGGTCATAACTTTTGCAATATTGGTCATAGCAACTTGATATTTGGCCTGCATGTGTATCTCATGGAGCTGCACTTTTTGAGTGGTGAAAGGTCATGGTCAAGGTCACCCTTCAAGATCAAAGGTCAAATATATGGGTCAAAATCGTTTAAAAGGGGACATAGTGTTTCACAAACACATTTCTTGTTTAAACATACATTTGTATTTATTTTAACTTGATTGCATTTAAAGTACTTACTACTAATTAAAAAAACACTCAAGTCCGTTTCCTGGGCCTATAACAGGTACTTGGGGACACTTTGGGGGAGATCTAAAGAACACTCCTACAGTTGGGCTTGAACATGTGACCTCCCAGTGGCTAGGCAGACATCATATCCATTTAAATGTTTGTGCTACTTGTAGATTTTGAGATATTCGTTGGTGACAATGGAAAGGCAAAGAAACTTGATGAGGCTGCAGGAGCTACCAGGTAGGTGTGACAGCGTTTTTGATGACCAATGGAAATGATCAGGGCCTAGTATCATGAAAATACTCAAGTCAATACTCTGACTCAACTGATTTTAACCATCATGCTCAATTTGGTGATCTGTTTACAAAAGTTTTTGTGAGTTTTGAGTCTGACTCAATCCTTAGGAGGAATATGTGCATATTCTTCTAGCTGAGATTTGAGATTTTATTTTGGTTTGTGCCCTGACAGAGATTCTGAATACTCAGTTGAGAGGAAACTTAAATGTCATCTTCTGAGTTGAGCTCATCAATTGAGAATGTTCATGATACTGCACTTAAAACTAATTGAGGTACTTGGTGGATATGTTGGCGTTCGGTCATTCCACAAAATGATACAAGTTTGTTATGTACATGTACTTACTTTTTCAGCGTTTCTTAAGCCATGAAATTGAAACATGGCGAAACATTTTAATTTTTGCCCAAACTGTTGCTTCCCCGTTCAAACCTACCGTTACCCACTTTTATTTGCTTAGACAACAGCCCCTTCAACCTTTAAGATAATAGGGTGTAGTATTCTGGAATTAAAAAAATGACGTCTATTATGATTATTTACGATTACATAATGCTTTTTTCTCAAGGTATAGGTAAAAAGCAGTGTATAATAAACAGAAATCTATGCCATTCTATAGTTTTCCTGCAGTATTTGCCCATAAACATAGCTGTCTTGTGGTACTTTTCATGTTTGAGACAAAGCTCCAGTTTACCTAAAAATTCAAAATAACGAAACTGTACTATAAAGAACACATGAGTTTATCACAGTTTGTTATTGAAAAATCATCAACATTATTAATAGGGTAATTATTGAGATCCCTGAAACAGGTAAACCTCACTGCTTTTTTTACCAACAAAATAGCTGGGTAATTTAGCAACACCAGGCTACAATTTGAAGCATTAGTAAAAATAAACTTAATATTCCCCTCTTGGAAATAATTTGCCAACCTATTCTTTATTTTTTTTACCCATTTATTTTATGTTGATTGCACTGAAGCCGACGGCTTATTGAAACACTCTCGAATCCATTTCTAGGGTACAACCAGTACTTGGTGTCTTTTGGGGAGATCTAAAGAAGGCTCCCTCATTGGGGATTGAACTCGTGTCCTCCCGGTCACTAAGCGGAAACCATATCCACTAGACCACGGTGACTTATAAAGCTAATGAATCCCTTGATCATTATTTTCTGCATTGTGATGTACTTTATCACTTCATTATTTTATACCCAGAGTATGGATCAAGGTTCAAGACTTCAGTTGCTTCCTGAAGGGAGGGGAAACACTTGTGCCGTCCCGTGCAACTGAGATCTGCATGCAGCATCTACTGGCCGAAAATCCTAACACTGTTTTTGTAAGCTGGCTAAAAAAAAACACCATGAAGCAATTTTCAAAACAATTACAATTTGCTAGAATAAAAGAGATTTTGAAGGCTCACATTAGCAGGGCTCCTGCCATCTCAAAAGAAGTTGTCACCACTTAATTTAGCAATTTTGACTGCGGAAACACTGCGTTAGTAACATTTAGTGTTATGAATTGGAAAAAAACGTTGCATGCTTCATGATGACTTTCCAATTTGCCAATGTGAAATCTATAAAGATTTTATGCGCGCATAATAAGCATACAGTGTTTTAAATTCATTTTCCAAAAAGAGATTTCTCACAGTAAAATATTTTAGGTTGTATAAATATTAGTGAATACATATTTCCAACTCAAATAGTCATTGCAATTGAGGGGATTAACATGATATTTGATATTTGAACTCTTTGTCAATGTTAAAACACGTGCCTTTATTGCAATCCGATCTAGGAATTAGGATGCAATATTTATCGTAAAAATTATGTTCTTTTTAGGTACCACATGAAGAATGGGTTCGTCACATAGCCAAGCGCATCGATCAGCTGATGTACCTGGAGAGGAAAATTCGAGAGTGTGCACAAGTGAAGGAGATTCCAAAGATGCCTTGATTTTTAAACAGTTTTTCAGTTTCCGCTTATGCCCAAAATCCATTACTGGCCACAATGTCTGGAATTTAAACTACATTAGGTAGTTAATGGCCCAAACTCAAACTTTCTAGCCATCAAATTGGAACTTGACCAACACGTTCCCCCAGCAGTGATGTCATGTACATGTATTCAGAAATTTATCTTGAACCTTTGGAAGTTTAACTGGCATAGAACGAAGTTTGACAGACTTTGGCGGAGACTGGTTTTGGTTCATTGTGCTGCGATTAAGCAAGAGGTTGAGTTACAAATTATTGAGCCTCATTTTGGGAAAACTGTGCTAAATGCACATGTGTAAGGTGTAGTCCCAGATTAGCCTTTGCATTCCTCAGAGGCTAATCAGGGAAGACACTTTCCGCTTTTATTGTTTTTTTAGTTTGAAGGAAGTCTCTTTTCTTTGCGAAAAATCAGTTTAGGCTGAAAGTGTCTTTGCTGATTAGCCTGTGCGAACTGCACAGGCTACTCTGGGACGACACCATCGCAAATGCATAAAGCCCTGTTTTCCCAGAGTGAGACTGAATTGAATGGGGTTACAGCTAAAACCTGACTGAACCACTGCATTAGAATGTGTGTATATTTTATCATATAGTAAAACAAGTTAAAACAAAAAAAAATCTTGTTTAATAATAATAGTGTTTAGACCTCTGGCTTAGTGTTCACATTCTTGAAAGGTTCAATTGCAGAGATAATGCCAACAGTATAACTTGTGTATTTGTGTCCAACATTAAGAATATGCTTATCTTGTTTTTTATATGTGTCATTTTGTCAGTTGTTTTTGTGTGTGAGTGATACTTTAAATGTTAATTATGATTGATTGAAACTGAAATTTAAAGTCTTTCCACATAAAATACTATAAACATTTGTTTAGGTCACTGAGTTTTTTTTCAACAACAAACTCTGTTATACAACATTTTTTCAAATACTAAACTCATTTAACTGCTTTTAAAGTTATATATTGATCGTTAACATATTTGTATTGTAAAGTGTCTTCATTATATACTTGCGCGCTTTTTATTGTTGAACGGACATATTGTTTCTGATTCCTCAAGATAATATTATTAAATGGACACCCTCCCATATAACATGCAGAAGCAACTTAACAAAGGTTTTACATTATTATAAGAGTTATATAAATATATACTTATGCTATATGTTTTAATTTGTTAACCCTTTCCATGCTGGGAAATTTGTCGTCTGCTAAAATGTTGTCTGCTGAATTTATAAAATCATCATTTTCTTCACTTTTTTTCAAAGACCACTATCAGAATAGCAAACAGTTTGGATCCTGATGAGACGCCACGTTCTGTGGCGTCTCATCTGGATCCAAACTGTTTGCAAAGGCCTTCAAAATCCGGTTCCAGCACTGAAAGGGTTAAACTGTAATTTTGCACATGGATTTGATTACTGAGATGTGATGCTAACTATATGAGGATGATATTGTATAATAAACTGTTTAATGATACTTCATCACTTTATCACAATGTTTTATTTTCTGTTGATGTGTTAAGTGTGACAAAAAAATCCTTAGTCTGAGTTGTTGTTTTGAAGGAACTTTTATATTTGATTCCTTAACATTATTGGCCAGTTATCTCTGGCCCCAGCTGTGTTTGAAGATTCATTATCCAACAATACATAAATGGTGCGGGGCCGTTTTATTCAATATTGTACAATAAATAAAAAATAAAATTAATAAATTACGATACAATTTAAGAAAAAAAACATTGCTATGTACCCACAATTTTTTTCAGTTTTTTTCGGTTCATTCTATTAGTATCTTTCACCTGTGCTATAGGTCAGGAGCAAATCCATCATAAATATCTATTAGCGTTGGTTACAATGTGACCATCAGTCCAAATATCTTGGTGGGCCTAGTTGGCCATAGTTAAGTAGTGAATACCAAAGAAGTTACACAAACAACACTTTTTATGTCCCCCAGTCTATACTGGGGGACATATTGTTTTTGCCCTGTCTGTTTGTTTGTTGGTTTGCACAAACTTTTTTAACATTTGGCCATAACTTTTGCAATATTGAAGATAGCAACTTGATATTTTGCATGCATGTGTATCTCATGGAGCTGCACATTTAAAGTGGTAAAAGGTCAAGGTCATCCTTCAAGGACATAGTGTTTCACAAACACACCACTTGTTAAACCCTCAAACTGCCTCTCAATGATATATTTGTAATCAAGAAATATTATTTATCACACAATAAACCATGTTTTGAGATCGCCTGAGCATACATGCTCAGGGTGAGCTTTTGTGGTAGGCCTTTGTCCTTTTGCCTCATCAACATTTACCTAGTTAACACTCTAGAGGCCACATTTATTGTCCAATCTTCATGAAACTTGGTCAGAACATTTGTCCGAATGTTATGTTAGCAGAGTGTGAAACTGTGTCATGTGAAATCAAAACCTAGGTCAAAAGTAAAGAAAAAGCTTTTCTCACTAGAAGTCACATTTTTAGTCTAATCTTTATAAAACTTGGTTAGAACATTTTGTTCTAAAGATTTCTGCGCTGAGTTTGAAAATGCTTCTGATTAAAAAAAAAACATAGCTGCCTGAGGTCAGGCCAGTTTTCCTTAGATGGCTATAGTAAAACCTTGTTAACACTCTAGAAGTCACATTTATAGTCCAATCTTCATGAAACTTGGTCAGAACATTTGTTCTTATGATAGCTTGGTTGAGTTTGACAATGGCTTTGGTCAGTTGAAAACCTGGTCGCCAGGGGGCGTTGCTGTGTTCCGCATATGGCTATAGTAAAACATTCTTAACACTCTAGAAGTCACATTTATTGTCCAATCTTTATGAAATTTGGTCTGAATATTTGTTATAATATCTCAGATGTGTTTGAAAGTGGTTCTGGTTGTTTGAAAAACATGGAAGCCAGAGGGCTTGGCAGATTTCCTAATAAGGTTAAAGTAAAACATTGTTAACTCTAGAAGTCACATTTATAGTCCAATCTTCCTTGAAACTTGGTCAGAACATTTGTTCTAATAATAGCTCGGCTGAGTTTGAAAATGGTTAATGTCGCTTAAAAAACATGGCAACCATGTTGATGAGGATGATGGTTCACAATGATGATGATGATGATGGTGGTGATGGTGGTGGTGGTAATGATGATGATGGTGGTGGTGGTTGTGGTGGTGATGATGCTACTGGTGATGGATTCAGAAACATGAACAATCCACATTTCCTTATAATATTGCATTACTCAAATTAATTATTGTCATTACCACTGGGGGCTGACGAGGACAAAGCGTAGTCCGTTTCTCTACGACGTCGGGTATATGTTTTACTACGAAACATTGTGTCAATACACTACTTAATCGGGCAAATTTCATCTGTTCTGGTATTTATGTATTAGAGAACGAAACATCCAGTCGTGGTAGGTACTTATTTTCAATAACAAACTTATTACAAATGCGCGTAGATCTTTGCAACCTTTACATTGATTTTGAGCTAAAATCGAAATATATTGATTTGAAATAATGCATATGGTGGTTATTCTGTTAAAATAGCCAATTACAGTAACTTACATGAAACTACATGTTACATTGATACACTGTACATTAAACATGTTAAAGTACAAAACAAGTAACGAACATATATTTTAATCATTCAAATTCCTTTTTTCAAAGGCAATCAAAGTCGCTTTATGTATAGGCTTTGCACAGAGTATGTTTTGGTTGTGCAGCGTACTACGAATATTATGTATAGGTTGCTCAACGAAGTACACCAATCTGTACTTCGATGGCATGTGTATTGAGACAATGTTTCGTAGTAAAACATATACACGACGTCGTAGAGAAACGGACTACGCTTTGACCTCGTCAGCCCCCAGTGATTACTGTAGACAATTGTATATTTTTGTAGAAAATCACTTAGTGGTAAAACCAGTAAACCAACAAGATTCATATTAATCATATCTGACCTTATTATGATATCTTGAGTTTGCAAATGGTTTCCAGTGCTCTAAAATGCATGGTATCAATTCAATTTAAGTGCACCATAATTTTTCTTAGAGATAATTACCTGTATTCTTCAACCATTAAATTGAATTTGAAGAATGAGGCTTGTTAAAACGTATTTGTCAGAACGTGTAATTAAAAAATCCATAGCATTTTTTGAGCACATTATAGTCGAACATTCCGTTGACAGCGTATTTGATTGTTATGCAAAAGAACTAATTGAAAACATACAGTTTGACTTTGAGCAGTGTTTTGGAACAAAGAAAGTATTTGGTCATTGTTAGATTACTCGTAGCTGATAATTTGCATACTACGGTTACAATGGCGCCTTCTTTCTATGGGCGTCTCAAATGTTTCCAAGGAATGGGTGTCACGAAAATGAATTGTGCAAAACGTTTACTTGAAAAAAGTGCAGTCTGCGGAGTAAATAATTTATATAAAATTTCTGTTGTGGCTTTACTAGATACTTGAAAACTGATTATGTTTGTTAGATTGTTTCTTGTAAAAATGCCCCAAATAAGCATTCACTCCTGACAGTGTCTCTGTAATTTCAATTAATTGAGTATCACTCCTGATATATTTACTGCATTCAGTTGATTTTGCTTCTTTTCACAAACGACCTTAGCATAATTGTGTCGCGATCTGAAAAAAACTGGGCACAATGTTTGTGCGTAAATTGTCATCCCAGATAAGCCTGTGCAGTCCGCACAGGCTAATCAGGGAGGACAATTTCCGGTTTTATGGAATTTTTCGTCTCTTCTTAGCGAAAATCTAGTTTAGGCGGAAAGTGTCGTCCCGGATTAGCCTGTGCGGACTGCACAGGCTAATCTGGGATGACACTAACCGCACATGCATTTTGTCCAGTTTTCTCAGAACGCAACTCAATTATTATTAAAAATCACTATGCGACATGCTTGACTTGAAAGTCCTACAGAAGTCAACCGATTTAAATTGACTGTCCAGCCCAAATAATTTCAAAGCAAAACTGATATTTATGTTTTCACAAGATAGCGCTGTCATTCCTTTCCAATCACCCATTTATGTCAGACAGACAGAGAGACAAAGAGAATGTTTTATTGACGTTAACGTTTCAGTTTGTTTTTGTCATTTACAAATAGTTTCAACATATCTTTATGTCCACATATGTATAAATACGTATAGCAAACTATTTTCGATCATATTGATCGTGTAATGAATAATATACATACATACATACATACATGCATACATACATACATACATACATACATACATACATACATACATACATACATACATACATACANGAGTTTTGATAGATATAGAGATGATGAATACAAATAATTAGATTATTAACTTGTACAGAAACAATGGAGGATGAAACATATATACATAGCACAGTTGTTAAAACGTTATATAAGACGAGTTGATAGAAAAAAACTATGAAAAGAAATTAATAAGTTAATATTAGAAGTACTATATCCAGGATAAGTTAAATCGGAACATGCGTTGATAATGAATTAATTAAGTTTTAAATTGTACACAAATCTGTCGCCGCGATATCCACTCTGGTCGGTGTACAATCAGATCTTTGTATTAGTATTTGCTGTTCTACCGGCGAACACCAGTATGCCGTTTAAGATAGCAACGATCCAAGCGAAGAGCCATGCAACGATGCACAAGGCGAAGCCAGGTCCAAAGGTCGAATCCGATGCATTCTGTTTCATGTTTGACTTGTCGGCAAAGATAGCAAACCCGATCATAAGGAATAACCCTTAAATAGAGGAAACACAAATTACATGGATACGATTTGTCTAAAAAATGAAACCTAAAAAAGATATAAATATCCACGAATATTACTTTTTAATAATATATGAGATTATTATCAAAATGGTTCTCTGTCATTGTCATTTATAATATGATTGTTAATGTCATCGTGGTGCAATACACTGTATTGTGCCTTAATTTAGTCATACAATATATATGGCAATGCGGCTTATAAATACTTGCTTTTACGTTCTTCGGCATTTTGTCTCAAAATCGACGCGGACCTGTCAACCATAACAATGGCTTTCGTATACTTAGGCTCGATTGGTCATTGTCTGCTCGGGACCTACTTAAAAGTACGAAAGGTTCTCTTAAGTAAACTACAATGTACCCCGGGTACGGAAAATACGCTTAAAGGCTGCGGGTCAATATTAGACTGTATCCGAGTTTTATTCCCGCCCAAAATCCGATGTCGTAAAACTCGCTACCGAATTACGAAACAACATTCTCTTTGAACAAAACTATGCCTTTTGCGTATGAGTTTGGATAATTAAGAGGCCATTTTACAAAAAATTGATATAAATATGAACATGAATTTGGAAAAAAAGAGCCGACAAAGACCAATTTAGCGTTAGTATTCCCGGGTACGGAAAAATAGTATATTTTCGGGGTACTTTTTCGTAATACCCGAGCCGACAATGACCAATCGAGCTATACTTACCAGCTACAGCTGCCAGACAAATGCTGGCGTACATGACCAGTCGATTGTCCTTCGCTAAGAACACGTGCACTCCAGTCATCGCAGTGGCGCCTACCATGGCGAACATCCCGAGGAATATCATTGCGCAAGCAATATTGCACTAACTGATAGAAACAAGCATAAAGACGCAAGGAAGACGCAGTTCTTTTGTAAAAAATAAAATAAAGCAAAATGCAATTGTCATTTAGCAATATGCAATTGTCATTTAGCAATATGTAATTGTCATTTGGCAACATGAATAGCTGGCGGATATTCCCTCCCATATAGATGAGCTTCGTTGATAATTTTAAATACACCGCAAACAGCACGTTATCGTTCTCCACAGATTGCCGACAACAGCCCACCATGGTAAAGCGATAACGTTCAGTGCATATGATGTAAGGACAAAGTCCGCAGGTACGCCTTCGTCTAAGCTCATTACGAAGGAAGAATGTGACTAGTAAAGGCATACCGAAATAAAAGACCTTTACAGGGGTAAGCACCCTTCAATTATCTAACTAGTTAAGTATATTTGTGTTGAACTGCATTTTAATTTATTGTATTCTTACATTAAATCGATATGTTTGAATAAACCAAAGGATTATTTAGTATTTAATTCTGTAATATGAACTTATATATATATATATATATATATATTGGAATACTATATGCGTGTTGCGCAGTTCATGGCATATATTGAAACGGCATATCGACACAAAGCATTGCACTGTTTAATGTAGACATACATCGTACTGTTATAAGTTATATTTTGTAACATACGTGTTAGCAAGATAAAGTACGTTTTCCATGTGATTTTATAGATTATGTTCACATAATGTATACATTTTTATTTTGATGAAGACTTTTGTAATAATAAGCACAGTTATTATGTTAAGATTTTATATAATATTATCCATTTTACAAACAAAAAGTCAAAGTGGTACAATACGCAAGGAGATTGAAAATTCATAATATTCTCAAAACCATTGATAGATAACATTAATCAAAAACAAAACCGAACACATATAGTTATACATATGCCACACTTTATTCGAAAATGTTAAAACAAACGTATTTAATGGTTGTTCATTAACCATTATTTTTTTGAATCCGTGTAAGGGACGTTTTCATCCATTTTGAGTTGAATTGTTCTTTTAATGAAAGATACATGTCTGGGGAATAAGATGTTTGGTCAGATCAACGTGGCAGATACGATATTTTATTCAGATGTATCAATCATGGTCGCATGCAAAAGTTATTATGTGCGTTGGCGATATCTATCGCGTTATATCTATCGCCTGCCGCCCGTATAAGCTATCGTTTTAAGCACGTTATAGCAATTACGTTCGCACGTTTTAGCTATTGCGTAGTATGTTGTATGTGCTAAAGCGTTACAGATTTCCATATACTATTTCGTGCGCAGGTACTATCTATAGCATGCGCACATAATACCTACAGCGTCCGCACGTGATGTCTTTGGCGTACGCACGTAATAGTGTTTGTTACAGCTATTGCTTCGCACGTATTAGCTTTCGCCTGCACTTGCGACAGTATTTAGTGCGAATGCGATAAATTGATACATGTGTAGGTTAAAATGTGGTCATAAACTAGCTGTAACGAGCACATTTAATAGCCATGGTGCTTATACAACGTGACTTTTTATGAGCTGTGTTGGGAGAATAAAGCGCGACCCAGATAACAGGTTTAAGGATGTCATTTTAAATATTTCACCATTTTTAATGAGATAAAGTGAAGAGCCCGCTCATTCGTGAGAGTTTTCTATAGGTATCATGATTTTTTTTTAAACAAATAAGTATTTTTTTCAGTAAAGTGTAACCGCGCGTTTGTAATAGGAAGTCCCCACACTGATCCGACATTTGTTTAACCGTTCAAACGCGCGGTTGCACTTTACTGAAACAATGCTTATTTGTTTAAAAAAAATCATGATAATAAATGTATTCTACTCTCTGAGACCAAAAATACACGATTTAGATGGCACGTATATACTTAAACAACTTGACCTCTAATTTTAAACACATGTCTCGCCCGTCAAATCTATGTAGATCTAAATGCGGGCTAGAGATATTAAATGGGGGCTAACATATTTCGTAACTGCGTACATGGGAGTCAACATGCATAATTTCCGTTCATATAGTCCATTTAACATGAATTTATCGTGATAATAATGCCCTCCTTCAGTAAAGATAAAAATAAGGAAGACATAAATTATATTCGCTAGTTACGACTGTATTCAACGAGGGTGTATAGAGCGAACGATGGACTCATTATCTTTACATGTACTCCGTGACCCATTTCAATATGTGATAAGGAGTTATTTTAGACTAACATACTTATTATCTTTACATGAACTACTTAACAACTTGAGTTACTTCCCTGAACAATTAAGTCTTACAGGCGTTTTACACTTTAACATGTTATAAAATGTAAAAGCATAACATGGTCAAGCTCACATAATACATTTCTTTCTGAGGGTTTAGATGATAGATTAATAAGATGGGCTGAGTATTATCATTTTGACATCAAAAGGCATATGCGTTTTAGACAAAATATGTGTGCGCTTTTTATCACATGTAAGTGTTTAATGGCATTCCTTTGCAAGTGTTTATTCGGTATAGACTTAAAACATATAAAAGGTGGAGTAAAACACTCGATATAATTGAGTCTGTATATCAACTTGTTTAATATCATACTGTTGTTAACAAAGAATGCTTTACGGGATTTTTCGACATCGGGGAAGGCGATTCGCTATCACAATTTGTATTGAATATGTACCTAAATAACGTGAGGATTAGTTGCATAAGTTCAATGGCGTTTACAAAGCTGGTATAAAGAAAAACATGCCAGTGTATGCAATTCAATGATAAGAGAGTACAAAATACATGTAATGATTATTATAAATCATTGATGTAGCCATTGTTATGTCCATTTGCATTCAGAAATGTTCGACTGAATTGTTTTGAGAATGGTCATACCACAACTTGTTCTATAGAGCCGTAACCATTGAAAAAGTAGGATTTACCGAACTATATAATTAAGAGGTATTTACTGTCTAGTCAGCCAACATGTTTTGTCTAAATAATACTATTTGACCAAGCAGTATATTTGTGGGAAAATGTTTGATTCTATAATGTTCATGTTCGATCATATATACCGTGCTATAGGCTGATACAGTACTTGCATGCTGCATAATAATATTTTGATAGGAAATGACCCTGGTATACCATTCTTCAAAATGGTACTAACTCAGTCCGCAGTAAACGGATGCTTCTTTTATATGTTATGTGATTTACATATAATAAACTAATAAATGAAAACGAACCCTATTTTAGGCGTCATTATTTGCAAATTTATTGAAAATATTCCTTATGTTGTCCTCTCTTAAAACTGTGAACATGGTTCCGAAGCTTTCACAATATGAGCTTGGCCGAGATTGCTCGAAATGCATATCTTACGGACCAAAGAACACAAACAAACAATCACAGTGCAGACGGTCATTTAGTGATGTTTCGTATTTTATTAAGCGTATAGTTTCTATAAACGCGACAGCTTGTTGAAGGAACACTGCAACTCCAGAATCACCAAAACAGAAATAATTGTTAACAACCGTGTGTTTTAGACAGTACAATTGGGTCTAGATTGCATCCACACGCAGCAATTTCAAACCAAAACCTTATAAAATATTATTTACGCACGAACACAATTTAGCGTTTTACCTTCATAGACTTTGATTAGAACTAATGCCGTTTATCGTGGGTTTTAATGAACGAAAGCATGTATTTACCAAACATCGCACACACAAACACACCGCTGAGGGGATAATAATGGTAAACTTAACGAGAATAACGCAGGATAACCACTGGTCAATTTTAAATGGCAAAGTAGATATTAATGTTTGAAGGGTGTATGCGGTTAAACGCGCACGTTTAACCAATAGTTCGTGTATTATCTTACCATTCACAAGTTTAGCAATTTTCGACTATTAAAAAGCTCGTTGACAATAAAAATAACTAAATATTTGCTTACAGTCAAAGTCAGGTTTGTTTTGTTCCTTTTAAATAGAAATATGTTGTATTACGTGAGTTCTATGTATTATGTTAAGATGTATTATTTGAGGTAACATATGAACACCTAGTGAATGTTGTTGGTACCTGGAAGGAAACAATTTATCCACGGAGGACTAGACAATAAAAAAGTGTTTTTTTTTTGTTTTTGGGCCGAAATGGATACATCTTCCGTGCAATTTATTGATCCTGTTCTATTCTCCATACCATTCTGAAAGAACTATGGTTAGATGTTTAAAGTAAAGTTATTTGTTTTATGATGAGTCTCTAACCAATTTAGCTTGCATTAATGCTTATGCCCGAAACAATTAATTATTATGATAAGTACATATCCGTTTATATAACAAAATATACTGAAAAAAATAAAATAAACATACTCTTTCTCACGTTCCCTTTTAAGCAGATACTGCAGTGTCGAATTGTAGAAACCGCAATTGCGCCATTTATTTGAGTAGTCATTTACAAACTAGCACGTACTGTGTTAGATTTCACATGCACTTAGAGAAGAATATGTCAACTATTCTTGTGACAGCAGTAAATGGAGGAAGTGAATCGAGTCTTAATCAGGTCTAATATTTCATCATTTGAAATTTACGTGGATACTACGGAAAAGAAATGGGTGGAGATTGTTATTGACAAATCAAATTAATCTTAATATGCTGATTATATCTTAATTGAATTGTAAATGGATTCAAAGACATGGTGTACAATGGATTAAGCGGTTATGTATTTGCCGAATAAAACGTTTATGTTCAGGCTAATCAGAGAAAGGCTATCCACAAAGCATGGCCCGTTTACTTCAACTTATAAACTGTTTTCACAGACAGGAAGATGATGTTTACCGATATTTAAGTTTATGCCACGTGGAGACATTATGGAGGCTATGTTGTCTTTAAAAAACAAGACATTGATTACATAATGTTTTTTTTTATGACCAATCTAGGGTACGTGTATGTGATTTTTTGTTACATGCTATTTTACAATGTTGCTTTTCGGTGTGTATGAACACACTACTGGTCGGATAAACCTAACCACTTCCTGTTGACTTGAGATACACAAATTTATCCAGTAGACTCTTTTCTATGGTATGCAGAAACATGATAAATAGCTTTATCCTGTCACATGCCTTTAAATCAGCATGATAACCAGGTAACCTAATTATCCAAAAGTTATTAGACTTGTTGACCACGTGACCTCGAATATCCGTCAGTCGCTCTCCGGTGACGCACTACTTTTTTATATAAATAAAATACCAAATAAATGTAAAGTATATATAATAGAATATATAAAATAATATATAAAATAATATAATATATAATATATAATATATAATATATAATATATAATATATAATATAATTTAAAATATATAATATTATATATAAAATAATATATAAAATATAATAGGTATAATTCAAAATGTTTTAAATGTGACATGATAAATATAATAATAGGTTGGTGACGTGGATGGAGAATGGTTATCTGGCAAGGCGGAGGAATTTATCGGATGTTATTTATCTGATAATGATATCCTGGTTGCAACATTAATCACATGTATGCAGTTATCATCTCAAAACAAAACGAAGGGAACGTGTTTAAAGTTAGTAAAGTCATTTGTTTACAGATTTTAACGGCATCGTGTTGGCGCGTAAACTTGGCGTAGTTCTTAATAAGTTAGTATTTATTAATATTTTATTTCATTTTTTCACTTATTATTGTGTTGTTGATCGTAATAATGTATATGCTATATAGAATATTTATAAAATAATTATTTTAGGCGAATTTCATTACAAGCGTTGAATTTTTCATTTTGTAAACATATGTTTAGTCGCCGTTTGAGATAGTGAAAGGCAACAACATGTCATGGAAATGTGATTTAATTAACAGGAACACCGCAGTACTGTTATTTTCAAATTGTATAAAAAAAACATTAATGGATACAACAATGATAGGATATGCCCTACCGAACACATTTTAATGTTCAACAAATGCCCATAGACTTAAAAAGGTTATACATACCACATATGGGGCTTATTTCTAAGCACTTGAGTAGTATTACGGTCCTATCCACGTATATTCGAGAACTTGCCATGGCAAGTAATTTAGGTTTATTGGTGAGGAATACAGAAGGACTTTAACGTATTTGATCCCGCTAATGTAACGAGCAGCCGCCAGTTACAAATACTGAAGTTTCCAACCTGGGTATTTAAATTCTGTAGATGTCTTCTTTATAAAACATAAAACATATTGTAAAACCCTTGTGGTACGGTGTCCAGAAAGCCCTTAGATTATTTAATAATTTAAATATAAAAGATTGTTAAAGCAACACAACTTATTTGGCATTGTAAATTTAAGTATAAATAAGAAACATATTTTGTCTATGCTAATTAGAATATATCTGGTGGTTACAAGGTAGAAATCTGTCTTTTTTGCGCTTTAAAACTTAAAAATAATCACGTTTGTCGAAATGGACGTATAAGTATAGAATCCTACTTTCGGTTTTAAAAGCGGCACCGTCTGAAAAATAATAAATTTCTTGCTAACTAGGCTTAAGATTTAATTTAATTTATGCCTCTTAGAATGCATCTGGTGGTAACAAGGTAGAAATCCGTCTTTTTTGCGCTTTAAAACTGAAAAATAATCGCGTTTGTCGAAATGGACGTATACGTTTAGAAATCCTACTTTCGGTTTTAAAAGCGGTACCTTTTTATAAAAATAATAAATTACTTGCTAACTAGGATATATTATGAGAGAACATGATAAAAATACCGCGATCTCGAATCGTGTTCTAGCAACCTCGCCTCATAATATTGCGATCTCGCATCGAATTATCGGAGCTCCGCACCCTGATATCGCAACCAGCACGCTAGTTTGAAATGACGTAGACGAGACTCAATTGTATTTTGTAAAAGTCGATACTGAATAATCTGAATTTCAATTAGGACGGACACAATACACTAACATGATGTAGCGTTTATAGTGTTGGTTTTAGATAACTATTATTAGCAATAATGTGAAGAATATGAGAACTATTGTTTCGGACATGACGAATACATGCAAACGGAATTAGGTTAGAAGCTCGTTGTTAAACATTTGATTATAAGCTCTTTTGACTTAAAGTTAGTGCGATAAAACTGCAATTTTGTAGAAAGTAGATACAGAAAACACACGGTAGGTGCCGGTAATGAGGCAGGTTATCCGGTTCAGCACATACACAAAATACGACTCACTAAAGTTCACCCCATTGTCATTTTCTAACCCGTACCTGATTAACTGTCTGCATTTCGGCACCAATCGTGTATTCTCTATGCCTTCTGTCCTATATACATATTGCCAAGTCATGAGTTCGATAAACACTTTGCTTTCTATTTTCTTTTAGACATGTTTCTAATGTGTTTCTTTCTGATTTTTCATTGTGTATTTTATTATATTTGATAAGCATCATTAATATGTTTTAGTGATGCGCATTTATAGTTTACTTTTTATTGCTGTTTTATGACATTCTTTTTTAGGAAACAACAAGTATTCACGAATCCGAAAGAACAAATTCCATAACGATGCCTAAAAAAAACTTTCTAGCCGTAGCTGCGTTTGATATCGGGAGAACCCGCAGTGCATATGGCTATTCTTTCGTTGGTGATTTCAGAATGTTAACTCAGAAATGGGTTCAGTTTGGATGTACAAAAGAAACAATTCCAACAAGCGTTCTTCTCAATCCAAATGGAAAAGTTCATTCATTTGGATGTGAAGCAGAAACAAAGTTTACCGATTTAGAAAAAGACGGTCAACATCATGGTTGGAGATGGTTTAATGGTTTACACGTTAATCTTCGTGGGGACAAGGTTAGTACTATGGGTTGCGTTTAAGTCTCAAATATCCCCGAAAATTCATGAAAACCTACAATGTTCTTAAATGAGCAATATATGTCATATTGCTGTGTTTCTAGCCTCATTATGAATTTTGCGTACACCGGTGAAAGCCGTGAAAAATCGTTTAAATTTATCGAAAATACTGTTCATTTAAAAAAAAAATATATCACGTGTTAACAAAATGTTTCAAAAATGCATAATTGTTATATAAATCACATTAATAGTTAATGTGTATTTTAAGCAGAATATATGTCGCCAATCAACGGTAGAGGATACTACAGGGACATTGTATCCTGCGCTGAAGATATACACAATTGTCATAAAATATTTGTACGAACATTTCCTAGAACAAAACTTGTTCGACCGTTCAGGCTGTCATCAGGATGACATTTTGTGCATTCTTACGGTACCAGCAGTTTGGCGTAAACATGGTAAAACGTTTATGCGAGAAGCTGCACAAATGGTGAGTATTCGATACTAAAACGTTTCTCATCACGGTTAGTATCCGTAGACTATGAATTTATGAAGCATGTATGTTGACTGCGTAAACAAAGTAGATACCATAACACACTAAATATGCACGCTGTTAATGGAATAATAGTGGATGAAACAAATACAATGTGTTTTTGTTGTTCATTTCACAATTCCGTGTAACAAAACTTTTGTCTAATGATCTAGGCTGGTATTCCTGTAGACGCTACCAAATTGGTGTTCGATTCAGAGGCGGTTGCTGCGAATTGTCTAAGCATGGGAGTTCGATCGCCAGAGGCTAAATGCATTGTTATTGATTTACAAGGTATCGCACTAGCATAACTTAACAAGCATTTACCAGTCCAAACCAAAGAATTAAATAAAAATAGGGATTATTTTCCGAAATTTTCGATCGCACAGTTATAATGAAGGTTTTAATTGTTTTAATGGTTTGTAGTTGATTGTTAGGCATGATTGATCCAAATACGTGTCTAAGATAACGAACACTGTACCTCTGGGTTGCCAACACAGTTTTGAATAGATGTGTGTTTAAAATGTGTTATATTCCCTATGTATTAACTTTCTTTAATGAGTAGCATTAATTTCTTTCCAATTGATTCATTGCATATATTTGCATAAGTACTCTCTGTATAATACATTTCGTTTCAGGTGAAGCAGCTGATATAACAGTTCATCAAACAGATGACACAGAGATGATAGAGCACGCCGAGACTTTGGATGGAGTATACACTCGTCAGGATGTATTGATGTTCTTAGAAAACATTATTGGAAAGGAAAATGTCGACGAATTCCGCAAAGAAAGTCCAACTAATTATTTCGAGTTCCTTACAGATTTTGAAAACAAAATGCTTTCAAAGTATTTCTACACACAGGACTATCGCAACGTCATGATACCGTCATTCTTGACCAAACTTATGAAACCTAAACTAGCAATTGATTCATCGCTTATCAAGGCTTGGTTTGAGAGACCATTACAACGTATCATCGAACACGTTCATTCGGTTCTAAGGCAGGAAAAATTCCAAAATGTGCATACCTTACTAGTCAAGGGTAAATACACACAGTCACCATTTGTACAAGAATATCTCAAACATGAGTTTTCATCAGTTCGAGTTATATTTTTAGACGAGTTGTCCCATTTGACGGAGACTTTGAAAATGCTTTCACTAAGCGTGCCGCCTTACAAAGTAAGTAAACCATAATATTTCTTTAACGGTAAACATAAACTCCCTCCTTTTGCAACGCGCGATTACCTGATATGCCACGTATTTTAACCTGTTACGTTAACAACGGCTGGTTCTCCAGTAGTACACATATTATTAGTAAAATACATGATATTTTTTATTTTGTAGAAATGTCCATCTATTCTCAGTTAACTAGTTTGAAACGTTTTGACCCAACACGGTTTAAAGTTTTTCAAAACCATTAAATGCTTGCTTTACATTCTTACGGGTTGTATTGTTCAACAAAAAGGACACTCTTCTTATACATAGCTGTCATGTGTTTCAAACATATTATACATTATCAATATACTTTAACTGATCATAATTGAACATGTTAAAAGACAGTTGAACAGAGCTTAGTGTGTCATCATCGAGTAATCGAAAAAAATGTACGATGAAAATTCCGAATGATTTTTATGATTTTGTTAACACTGTAGATATGATAACATGTCAAAGCGTTTGGCTTGGAATAATAGGTTAAACGTCAGTCTTACAACCAGTCGACCGTTTTTTGTTATGTAATCAACACAAACAGTATATTTGTACAACACTAACATATAGCGAGCTGCATGGTCCAATAGTATGTGTATATACTTATCTAAAACAAGCAGATGTACGTGTTTACACCGATATTCTTGGCATGTTTCGAAGACGCCTGAGTGTATGATTTCAAATACAATGACTGGTTTTGATTGGGCAAGTCTTGAAGTGAGAACTCTAGATGTTTATACATACCAAACGTAATGTTCTAACAAGAATATGTTTGCCAATTGATATAATAACTGGCCAAAATGCTCAAGAATCAAGAAGACATATCAATGTTTATATTTCATTATCTATCTGGCATATTTTCAAGATGCTGGAACTTGTATGATTAAGATAATAATAGCCAAAACCATCATATATATATATATATATATATATAATATAATATAGCAAAAACACTTTAAATCAAGATTGACATCAATCATTATAGCACACATATTTTTCTTATATGTTTAAGGAAAGTTCAGCATCAAAAACTGTATTGATAGCTGCTTTGGACATAGGTACTTCGTACAGTGGTTTCGCCTTTTCATTCAAAGACAACCCGTCGAAAATAATTACAAATTCGACATGGTATAGCGGGGGAATGGTATCACTCAAGACAGCAACAAGTCTTCTTCTTGATCAAAATGGGATTTTTGACTCCTTCGGATTTGAAGCAGAGGAGAAATATGAACAACTACTCGATGACGAAAAGCACTTTGGCTGGAGGTTGTTCAAACAATTTAAAATGATTCTGCATGACAACACGGTAAGAAGCGTATACGAATAATTTCTCTAAACCGATGGTTCTACGAAAATCCTAGTTTGACCTTTGATAGAAAATAATTCCATGTCATGTATGTTTGTTTTCTTATTTACCTTTGAATACCTTTGAATCAGTCATTTCGGTCACGAAGTAAATACTGGTTTTATATGTTATTAGCACCTATCTAGGGAGACGATGGTGTCAGATTTGAACGGAGACACATATCGCGCATTGGATGTATTTGCCATGTCGATTCAGTTTTTGCAAAAGACACTTATGGACGGGATACAACAATCTGCACCACACATTATTGAGACGGACATCGAATACGTTATCACAGTTCCAGCAATATGGGACGATGCGTCAAAACAGTTTATGAGAGAAGCTGCAATAAAGGTTCGTTCTTTATTATTTCATTAATATCTTACATATCTTTAGGATATATAATTTACAACAAATTAAGTGATGATTTTAAGTCTAGTTTAATTTCAATTTCAATTTCTTTATCCAACGTTTTCTTTCTGAATGCATAACACGTTTTAATCAATATTCTAATAAAATCACTAATTGTCTTCTTCAATTTTCAATCTAGACTTTTTACATATAATTCAGGTGGTCAATTTATACGAAAACCCACACATGTAATTGTAAATACATTAATACATGCATTCCCGTCTGTCAACTTTAATTACGCCCAAATTCTGTGCTGGAGTATATAATTGACATTTAATATATTCAAAGAGCATTTACACGCATGTCCATTGTGTAACATATTTGAACCAGGGTCCATCGTTATGATAATAACCCTCAGTGGGTGCGGATGGAACATTGTTCGCTATTCACCTTGAAGAAGGTTGTAATTACATAGAACAACGCGCAAATGATCTTTTTAACTAAATAACATGTATAAGAGTAATTAACCCTGGAATATATCTGATAGTAGTATTCTCAGTATACTAAATTAGTCATCAGGATAATCATCCTGATTACCTTGCCCAAACTTGTTGGAAGGTCGAAATAATACTTAATTTGAATACAGTTTATATAAGTAATTATATAAACTTTATTTCGTTACAAATATATACTTTAAAAAGTTGCATCAGTATACAATAGTTATAATAGTGTTGAAATCAATATTTTATATAAACTACAAATATGTTAACTATGTGAGACAACATTTTAAATGGAGGAAATTCACTAAATATACAGGGAGATAATATCACCCTAATACATTCCTCCCTCCTTGCGAAAAAAAAAATAAAATGTTTGCGAGTAAGAAAAAACTAACTGTTTTTTCCTTCCTTTAAAATGAAAAGAACCCATTTAAGAAATAAAAAATAAAAACATGTAATAACTGTGACAATACACACGAGTGTTCATTCTAGTGTTAGTCAAATGTTGCAAAATTATATCTATACAATTAACACCAACATAACAGTACAGTAGCTGAGTAGCATAAACTTCATTGTCCTCACTTCCTAACGACAATTAAATATCTTCTATCTCACCGATTCGGATGTAATAGGAAATTCAGTGTAATGATAAAAAAATACTTCGTAAATAAAGTCTTTACAAATATCAAACAGTTCACACAATTGTAAAAATACTAGCTTTGTTGAAGCTAAATATGAGTCAACGGGATCATCGTACTGGTCACACAAAAGTATTATATGGGTGACAGGAACAATCGTTTTCGCAACGTATACTGTGGAGCAGGCACCTGTCTGTATCTACCATTACAACCTTCGGCTTTGGAGACCTCATCGTTAACGATCGTAAGTATCGAGTGAATGTCGAATCTATGAGCATGTTTTCTAAGCTGTTCACACAGAGTGCTGATGCGCCATTGGTCGGACTTCGGTTCAAAATAACCCGGCACGCTCGAGTAGCCCAACAAGAAGTCGGACTCATCTGGCAATGTATTTCTAGTTACCTTTTTAACCCGCGGAGCATAGCCCACAAACCAAGCCCCTCTGGCCATAGGTCCGCCCCGATAGAACCGCCGATAGAATGGACGACCGGTATTGGGAGGGCCCATAGGTTCTGTTCTGCAGGCATCATCTGTCCAGGTGGCCCACTGCAGTAACCTCTCCTGAAGCCACCTCGTGGGTAGTAGTTCAGTTAGTACGGGCATCTGGGTCGGCATTGTTGACTGCCCTGCTGGTCTCCACTGTGCTTCTCCTCACCTACCTCTCCATCCCTTCCGTCGGGACGTCTCCTGAGATACCACTGATGGCGGTAACGCGTCCTGTTCGCAGCGTACTTGCTGCCCTGCACAGGGGTGCCGTTCGGTCTAGTGACATTGGATGCTTCGTTTTCCTTTTCTCCTTCAATGGCATCAAATTCTTCTTTTTCCCCGTCTCCGACACGTCTCAACTACTCTCAATATCAAGCTGATCTCTGTTAGCATCTATTGTATGCTCTGCTCTTGAGACTTCTTATGGAA
Source organism: Dreissena rostriformis (assembly GCA_007657795.1). Taxonomy (NCBI): domain Eukaryota; kingdom Metazoa; phylum Mollusca; class Bivalvia; order Myida; family Dreissenidae; genus Dreissena; species Dreissena rostriformis. The sequence goes on along the minus strand of VMBQ01003551.1, from coordinate 42,119 downwards.
ACTTGTACTCAAGTTATTACTATCCAATTGTGGCCTTTTATGCTCATAAGCTGGTGTTTCGGCCATATCAAACCCAGTTAATGGCCGTTTTCCTGGGTCTTTAAGTTTTGTTTTGAGGGGACAACGGGTTTCTACATGTGCAGCCTCCCCTCAATACGAACATACAATCTGAGGGCCATGGTTATATTGAGCAGTTTGTCTTGAGCCCCTATTGTTGTTTGGGTATCTATTACTGTTGTAAATTTGCTGATTGTCAGAAAATTGTCTTCGTTTATAAGGCCTGGAACTAGCTTGGTTTCCATTTGAATTTGCAAACGTTCTTTCTCTTTCTCTGATTGTCAGCTTTAAACATTTCCTTAATATTTTTGTCTATCAAGGCGGAGCATATTTCTTGTAGTTTATCATTGTATACTTCATTATGTCTTACTGCAGTTCCCTTACAGTCTACTGTAGCAACATGGGTACGCATTTCGCTGTCTACTGGTTTCCTGACCTTTTTCAAAGAACCAATTAGTGAGGTATACTCAATGACAGCACTTAAAGCCATCTCTAAATTGTATGGATGAGCAAATTTATACATGTTTGTCAAGGTCGAAATGGTATAATCCACGTATAAATTAAAGCACTAAACATATTTCTAAAGAGCGGGCATACATGTTTGGAGAAGCTTTTTGCCCTAACCTGCGAATTTCGTATCCATAATCTATAACAGATTCATCAGTCATCGTTTTCTGTTCCTGAATTGGCATCTAAAAGCTAGCCCCTTTCTTTGGGAGAAAAACGCTGACTTAATGCCTATTTAATTTCTTGATAACTTGAGAGTTGGTCTATCTTAGTGAAGACAGTAGTTTCTGGGCCTCTCCCATTAAACTGATATTTAACATGCAAGCCTTGTCCTGCTCAGACCACCTGTTCCACATAGCCACCTGTTCAAAGTGTATTATATAGTCAGAGAATTCTGAAGATTTCCCATCAAATTTATCTGGTAAATTCCTAATTGTTTCCGGGGTGTTAGGGAATAGCAGTTTTAATGAAATCTATTGTTCATACCAAATGTTTGCAAAAATACCAGTCTAAATGGCCCTATTGCACCCTCAGTATTCCTGAATTTTGAAACGGTTTGTGTGAATTCTGGTAGGGGATTCATTAGTATGATCTTGTCTGTTCAACTTTACATCAAACGCTTGAAGCCTAAAGTAGTGTCTATGAAGAGGCGGTCTATGCGATAAATCTATATCAGACTCCAATTTAAGTGGAGTGCTAGCGTGGGGATTATCATACTGAGTACTATCTGACCTGTTCTGCCTACTAGAAGGACATTTATCTAAATTCCTGTCTTTGTCCAATAATGTCTCATCTGTCGAAAACTGCACATGGCTTCTTGTAAAATCAACCTCACCTTTTCTTTCCCCAACTAAAATGACACACTACTCTTTGTAACACCAATCACAGTAATTGTAATCCCCTATTCAACAATGTGTACTAATCCTATTAAAGCTATCCTTACTTAGGACACTGTCTAATAAGCGAGAAAAAAACGACCATTTGCTTGTGTTGGGAAATTATAAGAATTAATATGATTCTTAATAAACTGATAATTTATGTTCTTACAGAATAAATCCCGGACGAGAAATGTGATTGGATCGTTTTGTACACGGGCTCTTATTAACCTTGAAGAAGGTTGTAATTACATAGAACAAAACGCAAATGATCGATTTAACTCGTATTTATTTTATCTAATAGGTCCAGACTAGATAATATGTATCAGAGTAATTAAGCCTGGAATATATCTGATAGTAGTATTCTCAGTATACTAAATTAGTCATCAGGATCATCGTGATTACCTTGCCCAAACTAGTGGGAAGGCCGACCTAATACTTCATTGTTCAATAAAGTATTTATATAAACTTTATTTCGTTATAAATATATACTTTAAATAGTTGCAACATAATACAATAGTTATAATATTGTTGAAATCAATATTATATATAAACTATAAATATGTTAACTATGAGAAACAACATTTTAAATGAAGGAAATTCACTTAGCATACAGGGAGATAATATCACCCTGTTACATAATATGGAACTCTCGTGAACAATGTACATTGATAACGTTAAAAATAATTTCAAGATAAATTATATATTTTAACTTTATACACTTTATGTGAAATTAAATACAAAGTTAAATGTTGGATGCACCAATTAGACGGTACTTTATTTTCGGCCACGAACCAATTGCCAAACAATAAGACACAACACACTAGTAATATACATCACATTCAAATATATACCTAACACACACAACAAATTGAACTTAGGTCACTGCCTTGAAATGTTACATGCAAAACTTTTGGAGTTGAAACAGGTTTTAACAAGCTTCCGTTCTCACGCATGACGCAGAATTATCAAAATAACATGTTACAGTAACAATAAAGTAAACTACTTATATCAAGGTTTTAATTAAATAGCAATACAATGAAATACATGCAAATTTAATAACTCAATGTGTGATGCAAACCAATGCAACTTAATTGTAACTTTTTGAAGCACGATGAAAAGAAACCTAAACGCTTATCAGGTACAACTCGTCTTAAAAAAGAAAACAAAAAATGTTTAGGGACAAATCACCATGTAGTTAAACAATCAGATATCGGGTTAATCAGGAAAAAGCCGCAATAACGTGGCAATAGGGCACATTTTGTGTTTCGTATATTCGCGATTTAATAACTACTTTCAAGTGACATTGACATATCGGTGTTTGTCTTTCAAAGCAGTACATGCATTCTTATTTTAATCAATTGGATGCGGAACTTTCCATTGATACGAAACGTTGTAAACATACTTAAACTGCCTCGTGGCAGCAATGTCGCCCGCTTATGTCATCTTTAAAACACTGCTAATGTTGATGGATACACAGGTTACTGTTTTGTTTCTTACTTCCTTAAGGCAACAGTACCTTTTATTTGACCCTAAACAAACACTCACGACCTCGTGAAATCGTCGTTAGACAGTGATGTGTCGGGTTGCAATAACGCACTGTCAACCACAAGAAAGTCAGTTTGTATATGCTTTAACCCTCACGCAGAGTTAGAAAAAGGAGAATAAAAATCAAAATTGAACACATATGAAACTTTTAATTTATCTTAAAAATGAAAGCTAGCAATCCCGAAACGCACCGAGCATCAGCGGTAACTATATGAAATACCGAGCGTTGTATTATTTAGGCCAGAGCTGTCGCCCAGCGACCAATCAGAGGCAAGTACAAACGTTGTATCTTTACAACAGGCACTAGCGTTTCATTAAATTCTTAAAGTTCATCTTAATCTTCAAGACATCATTATTCACCGATTCAACTCGCTATTAGCTAGGTCTTTGTATAGATTATATATCAGGATTTCCTCAGGCGATTTTAGTGCAGCGACACAGCTGTGCCTTAAGTTTCAATTCAGTGTTACCACGACGCTTTATTTTCTGCTCATTGTTATACAGCGCTTGAAATGTTCATAAGCGCTTGCAAGCTGTAATCTGAATGTAATTTGCATTTTGCTAACGACCAATCAATTTGCTAAAGCGCTTATGAGCTATTTACCTATACGTGCTTACACAGGACGTGTGTGAGATAAATGGTCGCTTCACAACTAAATCCAGTTTGGTCCATATCATGTCCACGCGTGTGCAGTGCGACAAACAATAACCGGACTTTCCTTAAATCAAAGATTAACGGTTTTACATCATCGCACGTGCCACTCTTAAAAACGTCATGTCTTTGAATTTGACATTATGTCAAGCTGTTCTGCTCAATAACCGTTTCAGCCATAAGCGCTCAGGTAGCCGAGTCTCAACGTTCTTTTCGCTACGAAGTTCTTATTCAACAATCAAACATTAAAGCCTACGCTTTCCACGAGGATGACGCGACGTTGTACATGATTGATATTTAATATGTCCATTAGACAGCAGATTAATAGAATGCAATACTCAACTTAACAATTTATACAAATCCAATTCTACGATTCTTTGTGTACACAAATAATTTCAACCACCACCACAACTACCAATATACACTACTTATAAGTACCTCGTATTGGTCGACAGGCTGTAGTTTTAAAATGTTTTAAGAAAAGTGTTTACATAACTAATCTTTCACAAGTAAATACATTCCTATTGCACTGGATATTTAAAGTTTCAACACCAATATTGCAAATTTACCAGACATTTGAATGTGAGTTTGATTGTTCGCTTAAATTTAAAACGCCATATTATGAACATACCTGTGCCTGGCAATATTAAAAAGTATGGAAGTCTGCTTCAGATGTTATAGACCTAAATTACATATTTTTAGAATATCCATGTTTATTTTAAAGGGCCTCCAAATGTTGTTTTTTTTCAAACAGAGAAATACATACTTAAAAAAAAATAACTTTGACTGCCGATTGATATCTCGGCTAACGCCTCTGTTGACTTAACCAGTGTATCAATGTTTGTGTCGTGAGATGATGATGATAATAATGATGATGATAATGATGATGATGATGATTATGATGATGATGCTGATGATGATGATTATTATTATGATGATGATGATGATGATGATGATGATGATGATGATGATGATGATGATGATGATGATGATGATGATGATGATGATGATGATGATGACGATGACGATGACGATGACAATGACGATGACGATGAAGATGACGATGACGATGGCGATGACGATGACGATGATAAGAATTATTGTTTTCAATACAGTTTGTTAAATCTAATTCACACTAATCAACTGTGATATCTGGCAGAAAAACATATCTTTTCCTTGTTTCAAAAATAAAAATCATTCCGTTTTGGTAGAGAAAAAAAGATTTATATAAACGCTTATATATTGATATACTGTTCATTTTCACTTTTAAATTATTGAACATACACAACATTGAAATACTCGAAAAGATATCATGCAGAATAATGCAAAAATACATTCACATAAATAAACTGAAACTTATCCACCATTTACATAAAATTATTCGGACCAAAACTGCACTAATAATCGTATCGTATTCAAGCTTTCAATCTCATGTCAAAAAAAATAAAAAAAAATAATTCCCATCAAAAAGGGCTGTTTTGACCATTAATTATTTAATAAAAACTATAACTATAAAGTATATATTTTTCATTATTAATTAGATTTTACGCTTGGGAAGTTTGCAATCTACACCAAACAGACGTTTGCAAAAGCTTTGTTTTGATTACATGTACCTTCAAGTGTTCATGTATGTTTATGTATTACAGGCTGGCATTGATGGAAACAGATTACGCATAGCCCTAGAACCAGAAGTGGCAGCTGTTTGGTGCATACGAACAGCAATCGAAAACACTGAACAATATAAATATACTTTAAATGGATCGAAGTATATTGTTATTGACTTAGGAGGTAAGTTGACATTCTAGTCAATACATTTTGCATTCGTCCCAATATGAACAGTCCAATGAAGCAATCATCCGGCCTACAGTTTATTCATATCATTATCTTTTTTCTGCTTACGAGTACTAGCTAAGGGCACAACAATATGTTCCATGGAATTCCCCCCCCCCGGCCCAAAAAAATAATAATTGAGCGAATGAGGTTGATATGTGTCTTCAAAATGTGTAACAATTATTATGAGGGAAAGGCGCAGAATAACAAAAACATTTGAGAACATATCCAACATTTAGAACATATGCAAATTGCACTCGAAGCTTTTCAGGGTTTTTTCTAATCATATTGGCCGAATTACTGGACTGAGGTCAGAAGTATAAGCCTGAAGCCTGAATTCACATACTTAATGATTATTTAATTACTGTTTGTATAACGTCAGACATCGTGTTTCAGTATAATTACCACTTATGCCATGTTCACGTTGACGCTGTATTTTGATTAGGTACTTCTATTTGATGAACGAGAAAACACATGACGCCATTGATTATAAGGCGTGATTAAACGAAGATTTTCATTTGTAAATTGCGAAATGAAATAAACGTTTGGCGCGAACGTCTGCGCCATGTCTTTAGACTAAGTTGAAACTGCAACTGAAATAAGATTCAATCGCCAGCGAATAGAATATTTGTTGTACATGTACTGAGAGTGTTACAGCTTATGTCTTAAAAATCATACCTAGATTATGCAAAACGCCGACGACGTAGTTTTCCCGACAATTTATTCCGATAACATACAGACAGGTACCATGTAATTCTTAATTAAATAATATGGAAAGAACTATTTTGATTTAAACAAACATATAAACATATTATTGAAACAAATTGTACCCTTAAACTCCATGAACCTTCAGGAATGGATAAAATGATTATGTTAAATGAAAAATGACGACTACTTCAGCAATAACATAGGAATGAATAACTCAAAAAATTGTCTTGATTTTGATTCTTGACTGAAAGTTCAAAACCGTTCATTCGTTTCTATTGCATCCGTCATTGTCTATTTGACGATGGTCTCGCAAAAAACTCAGCAAACTCGCCGAATCCATTTGTATGTTGTAATTTCTTAAATAATAAGCATGTTTCGACCATAGCTTTCATCAGAAGTATTCATAAACACAGGGGGTAACAGAAAGTTAAAACTTTCAATGAATTTCGCATAACAAAAACATCGCAAGTATCCAATACCAATCACAAAACGTACACATATAGCTATAAATCGAAGAAATCGTAATTATTTGCCCAAAAAGTTACCAGATATATTGCTTGTAGTTAATACTTGTTTACAAATCATAAACCGATCTTACTGACATTTTTTTCGCAGACAGAATATGAAACCTTACTCAAACATGTCACGTAAATCAAACATTTAAAATACTTGTTAACTATCGTATATATCTCCTAAACAATCAGTTTGGATTTTAAATGTTAATTTACAAAAGAAATCGGCTATATGTTTCTTACGTATAAATAATATTCGCGTTGTGCTTTCAGAAAACGATAGCGATTTAAACATAATTACTGTATTACACATATTGCACTCGCATTTCAAAATACAACTGAATTGAAGCATAAATTATGTATTGGGTAAAACAAATCGGGCGCGGGGCAAAATAAACAATTCGGGCGCATTTTTTTATGTATTTCATTTTACGCTTATTAATGCGGCAAATCCGTAACTCATTTTATCAATTAATTGTGGCCTTATTATACAACAGCGAATTTCAATTTAATACACATTTACAAAACTACTTCATCGATTATTGTATTTGGTCGCCCATGGTGTCATTTCCTTCCCGTGTTGTATATGCTTTTATAAGATCTGAAGTTGTTCCATTAATGTTATTTTATTCATGTACAGGCGGTACTGCAGATTTCACAGTTCAACAGGTGCTGCCTTCTGGAAATATCAATGTTATACACAAACCTAGTGGAGGACCATGGGGTGGTATGTGTGTGAATGCACTGTTTTTGGAATATTTGAAAAACTATGTAGGGGTTTCGACATTCGAAACATTTAAGAAGGAACACATTGCCGAGTATTTGGAGTTGATTAAATCCTTTGAAATAGGGAAGCGATCCAACAACTTTACGTCAGATACTTTTAGCAGTAAACTGCCATATTCTATGATTAAAATAATGGAAACACAAAGGAAACAACTCGGTGACAGCCCGGTCGTTCCATGGAAAATTAAGATAGAGGCACCTGTGGTAAAAGGCTGGTTTGATAAACCGATAGACAGTATTATACAGCATGTAAAGGAATTGCTAACGTACGACCAAGTACAAGATGTAAATACTGTATTTCTTGTCGGTGGATTTTCTGAATCGTGCTATGTACAGCGCAGGCTGAAAGACGCTCTATCAGGAATCAGAGTAATTGTTCCGAATGAGCCAGGTTTGACAGTTATGAAAGGAACCGTATTATTAGGACACTTTCCCACATTAATTGTTTCCCGTGTGATGGCGAACACTTACGGCATTAGCGTGTTTAAGAGGTTTGATTCTAAACAGCATCCGAAACAAAAAAGTGTAGAGGTAAAAGGCCAATTGAAGGTTGCAAAATGTTTTGAAATATTTGTAAAAGCAAATGAAACCGTTGCTGTGGGTCACAAAATACAACATACCACAGTGGCTGTTGGTAGAACGCCTGTGATTCGTGTGTATAGAACTTTAAAAGAAAACCCCGAATATACCACGGATAAAGGATGCATGCTTCTTGGCATTTTAAGGGTTCCTGATGATACAGAACAGAGCCAGAAAGAACAGAAAATAGATGTTACGTTTATATTTGGCGAAACAGAAATAAAAGTGATTACTAAATATAGTAATAGTAAAACGGAGGAGCATCTATCAATTGACTGTCTGTAAATGTACATAGCCCGAGTTTTGAAGAGTGACTAAATGGAATAAGTTCTTACACTCCCATCTTTGGTGATAAAGAAATATATCGCAGATATATATAAAATAATATGCGAATATACTATTCTGATAACCTGCAAGCGATTTCATAGCGAAACGTTTAACCAGGTTTACAATAGTCTTTTTCTTTTCAGATAATTATTTAATGCGTCCTTGTTTAAATTTATGTCTGCTATCATATTTCTTCTAAATAACATTTTTGTAAAAGTTTTGAGTGATCAAAACATAAACAATTATTTTAAATGCAGATTTTAACCAAACAAGTAGGGCCATTTGCGCATTCAGTAGGTAAAGTTGTTATATGGACAAGAACGGATCAAATCTAATCGAATTTACTATAGTTGTGTCGTTGATAGAAGAGTCATCATTTTATACATATACTAAGGTTTAAACTCGTTCATTGAAGTATTTATTTACAGGAAGATCCTTTGTCATTTTATTAAATTTAGGAAGCAATATATCACGTTCTTTAGAAACATATGCAACGTTATGTAATTGGGTATAACGGCTTCTTCCTCGTACCGCTTGGCAATCGCCCGAATAGTAAACTAAAAAATAAAACACCCCTGCTCTTTTTCAACCCTCGAAAAAGTTAATGCATTTTAAACCATTAAGTAACTTAACTGCAATTTAACCGAATTTAAATTATCTAGTATTGTTTGTTTTTTTATAACAATGCCTTTAAGTTCATATTTATTTGCACATGCTAGTAGCGAATATTGTATCTAGTATTTTAATTTTAAATACACTGTCTTGGTGGCAAGAAATCAGAAGGTATATGATCAATTACATTATGTTACAATGTATGTTTTAGCAGATTGAACAACTAAATTCCATTTTAATTTGGTATTTTTATAAAATATAATAATTTTATTGATAAATTTGGAATAAAATTATTATTATACTTCACTTTATTTCCATATTTAATAGTAATCTAATTCAAGGTTCTGTATCATGTGTTAATTCAAGCCTTAACTGAAATCTTATCACATGCTAGATAAGTTCCTCTTCTAATGATATCTTTGCTATTCCATATAACATCATCGCTATATTCAGTGTTGTGTGTTAAATCAATATTTACAATAGATTTGTTTTGGTCGTGTCGTTAGATACTATATCGCTGTGGGGAATAACATTGTTAAACATAATTTTAAATCGTGTGTTAATCGGTTAGATGTGTACGTTGTACTCTAAACAACTTTAGACATGTGTGTACAAATTCGATAGTTATTATGTATTCCTAAATTATACAATTGGTGGATAGATAAAAACAGCCTCGCCAATAATTTGTATTCTATACATGCATGGGAGATCATTTTGACATTTGCATGTACTTACCTTATTGCCTTATGACGCATAACGCCATTGAACGCGGACAACATAATAGCCGTATAGAAGCCGTATTTTATAATACGATCCAAAAATTGTAACTATGACTACCTGCTTCTAAATCCATAATCTATACTTAATATATTGTCTTTATGGTTGATACTTTTCTTCTATATTACGTTTGTTTTGTTATTTAAGAGAGACAATTCAAGAACTGATTTAATGCATTGTAATAGTTATACGAAATGATTTTCAGCCGTAAGATTTTCTTGAGCAGGTTTTTAATTTTTGTTTCTGGTAAATTTAACACGATTGAGTAAGTGCAATAAAAATCGAATATATAGTCTACGTATCTGCTTTTAATTTCAAAACGAGATTTTTTTAGGTTAAATGTTATTTACATATGTGTGTTTTGTGATAATGTATTGGCTAAGCGTGAGGTGTGGAATGCTTTTAAACTGGGTTAAACTCCAATTATGTTAATTTACAGATCCAAATCGGTGACCCCAGTTTTAATAATTGTGTGTTTTGTTTATGTCGTAGTTGTTCTGTATGGTTTAGGACATTTATATTTTTTAAAGATATATATAATAATGTTTCAGGAGTTTCATTATTCCTATGTTTTTACAACATTAAATTTTCTATTTGGTGTTAAGCTTGTATCTGCATATAATATGATTTAAAACACGTTTTCGAACAATCAGTTGATAACTGTTCTAAAGGCCACTGGGTATATAATATTAAGCTGATGTTGGAAACTCAATAACGTTCACAATATTAACCCTTAAGAATTTGTACATATTTTTAAACAACGAGTAATTGACAAATTCAAATAAAAATGGCTTGGTACCTTAGAAAAAAGCTATTTTCTAGAAATCTACAGACAATTTAAACTCACGCTAGATTATGAAATGTATATTCCCCCCAAAAGTCTAAGATTTTATTTTTGTAGACTGCGCATTTCGGCACATCCATTACATATCCAGTCAGGTAGATATGCAAGAAATAATACGCCGAGACAAGAACATAATGTTTAATTTAAAACACAAACGACATAGAAGATGAATATCACTGTGTATGTGTGTGCTCAAGATACCAAAACATAGGAAAAAAATACATCAAACGTAAATACTATATGAAGCTATCAGTATATAAATATTTAGAATTACTTAAACCAAGTGACAGAGAAGAACTTATTAAACTATCAAATTTTATAAAAGAATCACTTACTATGCGGTCTGAACATTTATATGCTCATGATATATCTAATACAAACTAATGTTTGATGATTTAATTATGTATGAATACAAATAGAACAATTATTAGCATTTATCAACTGCAGAAAATGTTAATGTTAATATTTATTTCAATATTGTTAACTGTGTTAATGTAAATGTTAATATTTATTTCAATGTTGATAGCTGTGTTAAAATGGTTGTGAGAGCAAATAATCATTTTATGTATGAAAACAAAATTGTTAACCACGTCTGTATTCATATGCTTTGCAAATTCAAATACATATTCAAAATTTGCTCATCTCCACAACATAAAATTTATTGGTAATTTATGTAAAACTTAACAACTTTTTTCTTACTGTTGATTTTTGTTTGTCTTTTTTTTTTTGTCACAAAATACGGAAATATGAACACCTTATCACGATGACATATTATTTGTAAATGTATGTGCTTAGATGATGTACTATGTACTGGTCTTGAATAAAATGTCTGTCTGTCCGTCTGTCTGTTATCTTGAATAGCATTGAATCATCTTAATACATGCATATAACTGCCTAATAAATACCTGTTTTACTATTGAGTAGTCCCGCGGGGACATTTGTGGCGAATAACTTAAAAAATTGGTAGTGTGTTGCATCTGTCAAGGCGTATATATAAAAAATAGTATATTTAAATGGTGAAAGTCATTGAAGGCATCGACAAATTCACGTACGTCGAGTTTAATACGTCGAGGAATTTACAACAAAGGTCGTTTTTTAAGTGTGATACGTCGAGTATTTCACGTGAAATGGCGTTCGTCGAGTTTTATACGTCGATGCTGAAGCGTTAAGTACGGAATACTACGGAATACCGTTAGGGCCATCGTGGTTACACATTAAAATCCAGAGGGCGAGAAAGCGAGAACTCGAGAATACGATGACGAGAATGCGAGAACGCGATAGTACGATGACGACAGTGCGACAATACGATGGCGACAGTACGACGATACGATGGCGACAGTACGATTATACTATGGCGACAATGCGACAATGCGACAATGCAGTAGTGCGAGAATACGATAACGAGAGTGCGAGAATACGATGACGACAGTGCGACAATACGATGGCGACATTGCGATAGTACGATGGCGACAATGCGACAATGCGAGAGTGCGATAATACAATGACGAGAGTGCGAGTATACGATGACAACAGTGCGACAATACGATGACGACATTGCGACAATACGATGACGACCGTGCGACAATACGATGGCGACAGTACGATATGAATATCGCATTGTCGCCATCGTACTATCGCACTGTCGCCATCGTATTATCGCACTGTCGCATTGTCGTCATCGTACTATCGCGTTTTCGCATTCTCGTCATCGTATTCTCGCACCCTCGTCATCGTATCCTCTGGCATTGTCGCCATCGTACTATCGCGTTCTCGCATTCTCGCCCTCTGGATTTTCATGTGTGACCACGATGGCCTTAACGGTATTCCGTAGAATACCGTTAAGGCCATCGTTGTTACACATAACAATCCAGAGGGTGACAATGCGAGAGTGCGAGAATACGATGACGACAGTGCGACAATACGATGGCGACAGTACGATAGTACGATGGCGACAATGCGAGAATACGATGACGACAATGCGAGACGAGAGTGCGAGAATACGATGACGACTGTGCAAAAATACGATGGCGACAGTACGACAATACGATGGCGACAGTGCGATAGTACGATGGCGACAATGCAAAAATGCGAGAGTGCGAGAATACGATGAAGACAGTTCGACAATACGATGGCGACAGTGCGATAGTACGATGGCGACAATGCGACAATGCGATAGTGCGATAAAACGATGACGACAGTGCGACAAAACGATGGCGACAGTGCGATAGTATGATGGCGACAACGCGACAATACGATGGCGACAGTACGATATGACTATCGCATTGTCGCCATCGTACTATCGCATTGTCGCCATCGTACTATCGCGTTGTCGCACTGTCGTCATCTTATTCTCACACGCTCTTATTGTCGTCATCGTATTATTGCATTGTCGCCATCGTACTATCGCACTGTCGCCATCGTATTGTCGCACTGTCGTCATCGTATTCTCGCATTCTCGCATTGTCGCCCTCTGGATTTGAATGTGTAACCACGATGGCAACAACGGTATTCCGTAGTTGAGAGATATAATGTTAACGTTATACATTGAATAACAGGCGTTACAGTTTCATACGTCGACTGTCAAAATGGCCAAAAATCCCGTTTAATTGAAATTGACCGTTCAGCTTTTCTGTGTTCCAGGTGGTAACTTTGGCTACAAAAATTGATGAGCACAATACGTATGTCATTAATCATTGACTTTTTGAAGGTTTGCTTAAACAATCAATGAGTATTTCATGTAATATGCTCTTTGTAAATATGTTAATCGATTGAAATAAACTAGGAATGTATCGACTCATTAATTTGCTCATTATTTAGCTGCCATGACTGGATTTTACAAGTATTTGGGCGAAGGGATTGAGCAAAGTTTGATTATGGTTATTTAATTTCAATATTCAATCAGAAGACAGCGCGTGGACAAATGACATTAAACAGTAAATTTATTGAGATCTCCGTTTGACAAACGGCGATCAAATAATATGTAGTTAATGGAGTTGAAACCGGGACATGTTCATCGTATGAATTTTAACGCAAACTATCTTCCAAACTATTATAATTCCAAAAAAACTGAGATCACCGCCTCGGGAAGGTCAATCCAAAACACTGGTTTAAGGCTTACATTCACTGAACATCAAAACACACCCATAATTAGTCACGAAACAAGCGTGAAAATAAATATTAACATCATAATATTACAACTCAAAAATAAAATATTGATACACTGCAGAATAAATAAAGAAATAGTCATAACAATAATGTTTTTCTTTTCTATATTAGAAATGGGCCGCGAAAAGTGTCACGTGAACACAATTTATAAAGCGTCTTCACACAAATAATTCGATGTGCAGTCCTCACAGTCTAATCAGGGACGAAACTTTCCGTTTGGATGACATTTTCGTTTAAAGGAAGTCTCTTCTTTACGAAAACCCAGTGTATGCGGTAAGTGTCGTCCCAGATTAGCACAGGCTTTTCTGGGATGACACTTCACGAAACCTGCATTAAGCCCAGTTTTCCAAGAACGAAGCTCAAATAATTGTGTAATGTGAAGAATGTGAGCATTCGATTCGATAAAATATGAAAACAAAACTAATTATCATTCAGGTCAGTCGTTACGTTGAACATGAACCTTAATGCGTGTATCGAACACACTAACAACAATCCAATTTTAAGAATGTTTTATTTTTATGGTAGAAAATAATATCTGAGTTGTTTTCCCTATGTCAGAGTTATTGTTTTGTTATCAATGAAGTCTTTTAAGCAACGAGCAATATTTAGTTAATGTAACAATTAATGGCGTGTTGGCGTATTTTAAAGTTTTGAAGACGTAAACCAAAAAAACTAATATTGTACAATCTAACGTTACAATTTAAGAAGTCTTATGTCGTACAAACAAAACAAAAACAGTTACGAAACGAGTAAACATTCGCACGTTCGACAGTGTCAACTTAACGAAACAAACTTATTGTTTTCAATGTGAAAATTACCATAGAAGCTGCGTATGTGTTTGCTATTTATTCATATATGAATCTTTCATAGTTACGTATAATTCCTGTGTTTTGTTTATTATCTTGCAACAGGCAGCATGGCCCAAACGTTGGTTCATCAATTACTTCTTAAGTGCTTACCCATTCGAAGTCACGTTCAGTTTAGTCAAGAACAAAAACATTATCAGAGAGGTCCCAAACAACAATGAACTAACCACTCGTACAATTTCTTCCCATGTACATTATAAGTGACACAATGATTTGTATGTCTTTCCAGACCATGTGAAATTGTTGTTCTAATGATGTTATCATAAAGCAAATGATGATGTTTATTTGTGGTACGCATTTAGCGTACATGACATGGAAACCTACATGATAATAAATTGTCAGATTAATCATAAGTCATCATCATCATGCATGCACTCGATATTGGAATAGTTGAATAATAATAATAATGCTAAAATTAACGATAAAAACACTATTTTATAAACTTTAAGAGAACAACCATGTATGTAATTGTTTGGTTGTTTATTTAAGGCAAGCGATCAATTGTGGCAATTGTGGCAATACATGTAAGTATATTTAAAAAAAAAATACAACGACGTTGAAGCGCACGGAAATATTTACACCGGTAAGATCATTTATCTTCCGAAATGTTAATATTATATTTCTCTAAGATGCATAGAAGTAGTAGTAGTAGTAGTAGTAGTAGTAGTAGTAGAAGTAGCAGCAGTAGCAGTAGCAGTAGCAGTAGCAGTAGCAGTAGCAGTAGCAGTAGCAGTAGTAGTAGC